>JAQZBX010021784.1:0-19215 GCA_029593785.1 Cabassous unicinctus
AACCCTAAGACCTACAAATTTCAATCTTGTCTAAAATTTGAATGTGAAAGTGTAAGTGAACGGTCCTGTGGAAAACCAAAGGACGACATAAATTATCATCAAACAGTTACGCCCCTTGAGTAGATTGTAAGAGACAGAGTGACAGAAGAGAAACACTAGGAAGTCCACTACAACCTATAAAGTAAAAAGAATATTGTGGGGTACGGTTTCACTGACAGGAAAGAGATTGAGTCATGGTCCAGATTGGGAAACTTTTTGAATTTCTTCAGCAGCCTCTGAGATAGCATATTGTCCATAGAATCATATCATGGTGAAACTGTCCTGTCTCTGATTTAAGAATTGAAGCAAGCATAATGCATGGAAATAAAGGATTAAAAGTATCAATTAGGGGATCTATGAATTCTAAGTTAATTGCAAGGAAGACACCACCTTCCTAAGTAATGAATGAGGCCAATAGAGGTTTCAGGTCTGTCCCTTATTTA
Source organism: Cabassous unicinctus (assembly GCA_029593785.1). Taxonomy (NCBI): domain Eukaryota; kingdom Metazoa; phylum Chordata; class Mammalia; order Cingulata; family Chlamyphoridae; genus Cabassous; species Cabassous unicinctus. The sequence goes on from JAQZBX010021784.1 coordinate 483, forward strand.
TTTCTGCACGGCAGCATCTTTAAATGGCCTGGGGAACCACAGCACCATCCTTGAATTCATCCTCCTTGGATTGTCTGCTGACCCCCATGTCCAGGCTCTACTCTTTGTGCTGTTCTGGAGAATGTACATCCTGATCCTGATGGGGAACCTGTTGATGCTGCTGGTCACCAGGACAAATCCTCAGCTCCACACCCCATGTATTTCTTCCTGAGTCAATTCTCCTTTCTGGATTTTTGCTTCTCTTCTGCAAAAGCAGAAGAGAAAAAAGCTTCTGCCCAAGCTGCTGAAGAATCTCCTGTCTCAGAGGAAAACCATCTGTTGGAGGCTGCCTGGCTCAGGTCTTCTTTGTGTTTGAGTCTGGAGGCACGGAAACCTGCCTGCTTTCAGTGATGGCCTATGACCACTATGTTGCCATCTGCCACCCTCTGCTCTATGGACAGATGTTGAGCAACCAGCTCTGTAAAGGGCTGGTATGGGGATCCTGGGGCCTGGGCTTTCTGGATGCATTCATCAATATCCTTTTTGATATGAACTTGGACTTCTATGGAGATGATACCATCCCCCACTACAGCTGTGAGCTACCCTCACTCTTCCCTCTTTCCTGTTCGGATGTCACCACAAATTTTGCTGTTGTGCTCTGCTCCAGTATCCCACATGCACTTGAAACCTGTTTCCTGATCCTTCACTCCTACACCCTCACTGTCTTCACCATCCGGAGCATTAGCTCCACCTCTGGTAGAAGCAAGACCTTCTCCACCTGCTCCTCCCACCTCACTGCATTGCTCCTGTTTTATGGCTAAGCTTTCCTGTGCTATTTCATACAAACCTCAGGAACACCATTGGAGTCGATCTTCTCTGTCCAGTATGGTGTGATTACTCCCTTAGTGAATCCCCTCATCTATAGCCTGAAAAACAATGAGGTGAAAGCAGCTCAGAGAAGGACCTTGAAAAAATATCTCCAATATTAGCTAACCACATGCATAGCCTGATGGCCATTCATTTATGACAACAATATATGTGATGTGTGACCAATAAGAGAATTTTCTGATTTCATCTGATAGTTGGTTCAGAACATAACTTGGAAATACACAATGTTCTACAGGGTGATATAGAGAATTGTGGTTCAGGTTTATAATTCATGGTTTAGAGGCAGGGCTAAGCAGAAATGACAATACTAATCCAGCCCTTTTCTATGGATTGATAGGTCCTAATCCCATATTGATTCTCTTTACTATGTATTTTATTGAATAACTGAAATAAAATCACCAGTAAGAGAAGAAAACAATAGAATGAGCTGGTTGAGCTTGAGTCTGGAAAACATGACAAGGTCATGTGGGAGGTAAAATATTTTGGATTTGGAGAGTCCTGGGCCTACAATGGGTGACAGCAGCCATGGAGTTAGGACAACTCAGACAAGGGAAGGTCCATCAGGGAATTCACAAAAAGTGAGTTTCTAATATCTCTTAGAAAGTAAATTTAAGGAAATATCAGGTTATGATTTCATAAAATAGTTTAGCAGAAAGACATTTTGCTCTTTGAGCAAGATAATAGGACACAAGAGGAAAAAATACAGTTTGAATAAGAAAAGTGCATGTTTGATTGGAAAGCAAAAGAGTCAGAGAGGGAAAAACAGGAATTACAGGTTCAGACCAGCTGAGCAGTTCAGCACATCTGGTTGCCTTTAGTTGGGGGTGTGCCCTGATTCAGGCGTTAAACCAAGGACTACTTTGGGCTGAAGTAAGGACAGAAATTCTCCCCAGAACTATATTTTAAAGCACAATATTGGGATTTAAGAATGAAAGGGATTTGCAGACGGGTCTAAAATATAAGAACCTAGGTGGGTTCTCAACTAAACATGTAACAAGGAGGATTGTTGGCCTTCTCGTTCCTTCTCTTTGCCCCTTTTCATACCCAAGTGCACACTAGCCACAAACTGCCCTCTGCAGAACATCCATTCCACCACTTCCCTGAATTTTCTGAAGTTTATCAATCACCTAAGAATAATGATTAAAAAGCAATTTTCTTAAAAGTCATTTTTCCTGAATGTGTTTAATTCCTTTAGTGGCATATTCATTTAGATTCTTCTGTTACAAAGTTTTCTGATTTTCTTATGAATAAAAATAACATGCCCACCAGATTATAGTTGGTTTGAGGAAATATTTATCCTGTTTTAAAAAGTCTATATATTTTTCAACAATGGGCCAAAAATAATCTTCTCTTGGATGTCAGTTCAACCATCACATAGTCCATATTATTCTTTATATATTCTCTAATAAAATTGGATGTTTTAAACACTTTTTATTTTACAAATATTCTCATATTTGCTCAATTTTCTTACTCAAATTAGCACCAACTCAATATACATTGCTTTATAGTCAAGCTTTGCTCTATTGAGAGTAGAGTATAGGAGCACAATGGATACAGAAACATTTAAAAATCTAATTCACCTTATTTTTCAACATAATTATAACATACAGGAACTTGTAATGTTTATTAATACACATATTTTGAAACATGTATGCATTAGAGTTTGAAATTATAAATATTTTCTACCTAATTTAACAGTAAAGTAATAAAATAATTTTATGCTACAGAGAACACTTAATTTCATTTGGCTTCATGCCCTTAACTTTTCTTTTCCTGTATGTAAAGGTTTTAATGCAACTAGTTTATTTAGCAGACTCATCTTATTGGGGTGGAAAAAGTTTTGCATTAATACTCTGTTGAATCTCCCTTTGCCATTCCTTTATATCTACATCTCCTCTGCTAAGGCCCAATCTGCTGGATGACCTCCTATCTCAGAGTAAAACTATGTTAAGAGAGCTTTCTAGCTTAAGTCTTCCTACTGTTTCATATTGTAGCAAAAGAGATCTGCCTGTTCTCAGCAGTGGCCCATGACTACCATGCTGCTATCAGCTATCCTGTGCTCTATGACAAATAATGGATAACAAGCTGTATATGCAGTTTGTATGGGGCTCATGAAGCCTGTGGTTGCTAGGCACACACATTAACCTCAATCTGGCAGTGACCTTGTACTTCTATGAGGTCAAAATAATCTACAACTGTAGACTGTAGCTGTGAACTGCACATTCTCTTCCCTTTGTCCTGCTCTTATGGCAAAACAACCTCATTGTCCTGGTCTGCATGCTTTGTTACATTCTCTGATTGTCTTCTACACATGTACATTGTCTTCACATCCTGACGAGCAGCTCCACAACAGGCAGAATGAAGGCCTTCTCCACCTGTAGCTCCCACCACACTGCTGTGAGCTTATTCTATGTCACAACTTCACTCTGATATCTAAGGAGAACACAAAACATTTTTTTGGAGTTTTCTTCTCCATAAAATATGTTATGGTCACTATTCTAGTGAACCCTTGAAGCTGAAGAAAACCTTGGAAAAATGTTTGCAAAGTCACAAATAGCAAAGTATGGCTAGATTTGAGCAGCAATTAGATTAGAACTGCATGCAGCCTTATATCTGGTGAGTTCACAATAAGTAGAATTCCCTGATTGCCCATGATATGAAATGCTGCATGATGTCTTACAAACTAATTTAACTATCCATATTTAGGTTTATTTTCTTTTGATATTTTCTGTCCATAGAGGTTTTTTTTTTAACTTTGGCTTTTAAAAAAAATTTAGATTACATAAATGTTACATTAAAAATATATGGGATAGACATATGCCCCACTCACTATCCTCCCACATTTACCCACATTAACAACATCTTCATTAGTGTGCTACATTTGTTACAATGATGAACACATACTGAAGCATTGCCACTAAGTGTAGATTATAATTTACATTATAGTTACACTCTACCTTACACAATTTTGTAATTTAAGACAAAATATATAATGGCCTGTAGCCATCATTGCAACACCATTCAGGACAATTCCAATATCCTGAAATTGTGCCCCCCCCATATTACACCTGTTCGGCCCTCTCCATCCTCACAGACCCTCCAGTGTCCCTACCTCCACAAAAATAATAAAAGTTCTTCCATTGCTAGAATAACTGTAAGTCTATAGTAGAACACCAGTAAATCTACTGTAGTCCATTGTTAATTCCCCAATAATTGAGAGGGGGCTTAGATTTCATGGGGCAGTTGGATGGGACTATCTTGCCTGCAGTTGTAGGCTCTCCTCTGTTTCTTTGCATGGGCATAGTCCATCATCCTCTCCTTGTAAATTGTCCTGGGTGAGTCCAATGAACTGGAGAGTAGATGTTGCAACTCTGTTGAGATACAGGGCCCAATTGGCACATGGATGACTCAAAGATTTAAGTCTCTTGGACATACACCTATCAAGCCTAGTACTAACTATAGGTTCAAATAGAAAGGGCAGAAAAGCCATGTGTAGGGAAACCACAAATCAGTCCAACACAGTCCACTGGGGAGCGTAAATTCCAAAGTAGGCCCACTAGCAGGACACCAAACACCTTAGCTGCCTGCCCTGGCTATAGTGTCTAAATATCTCCAGAGCCCTTAGTAGCCCCACTCTTTGAGACAATATTTACTGTGGCAGTTGATGAGATCTTGCTTAGACATGAATAAGTGTAACCTCTGGAATGACTTTCAATTCACATTGAAGTCTCTTAGACATATAAACTCATTTGTCTTTACCCTTTCCCCCTTTTGGCCAAAATCATTTTCCAGTTGCATTCCTAGTTGGTGCTTCGTAGTAATCCCTCAGTGCCAGGGAGGCTCATGTTCGTGAGTCAGGTCCAATGTCAGGGGAAGGTAATGCATTTATATGCTGAGTTTGGCTTAGAGACAGGCTACATTTGAGCAACGAGGAGGGCCTCAGGAGTTAACTCTTAAGCGGCATATAATACTAGGCTAAGTTTCAATATCAAAGGACATGTTCAGTGCGAATATTCTCACTGTCCTGATTTTGTGATAATCAGGGTATGCTAAACATTCGCTATATTACAAACTATGCATGTGTCCCCAGAACTAGTTTTTCTCCCTAGGTCTGGTTTTTAGAATGCTGGTGACAAACTAAGCCTGATTTATTATATGACCATCCTGTATGGGAAATGACTGTAACTCTAGGTATCTTTGGTCAACCTTAAGACATATAGTAGAGGGACAGATGTGGCTCAAATGGTTGGGCATCTGTCTCCCATATAGAGGGACCTGAGTTCAATCCCCAGGACCTCCCAGTAAAAATTTAAAGAAAGAAAAATATAGAAGGTGCAGGGGCTGTCAGGCCCATGTGTGGGTGCACTGCCAGGCCCTGTGAGCAGGTGAGACGCCCAGGCCTACGTGCAGGCGTACCGCCCGGCCCTGCCAAGCCACACAGCAAGAAGATGACATTACAGGAGAGTGACACAAGGGAGAGCCAAGACCAGACAACCTGAAAAACCAGGAACTAAGGTGGTGCATGCTGTAGGACGCCTCTCTCCCACTTTGGAGGGTCTGAGGATCGAATCCCAGTGAAGACAGGAGGAGAAGGAAGAGTAGAGAGGGCCAGAAACAGACACAGAGAGTTGCCCAGCAAATGTATACAAAAACAGCAAAAACAGGAGAGGCAGGTAAAAATGGATAAAAGTAAATAAAAAAATAAATCCTTAAAAAAAAGTATAAGGCAGTAAGATATGGACAATGGTTAGTAGTAATACTTTGACGATGCTCTTTCATAATTTGTTAACAAATGTTTCACAACAATGCAAAGTGTTTGTGGTGGGGTGATATGTGGGAGCCCTGTATGATGTCATGCATGTTTATTTTGTAAGTTCACAATGTTTACTGAACGCTTAAAGTTTATGTATGTTCATGTATGAATGACAAGCTTCAATAAGTTGTTTTTTAAAAAAAGAACATGTTCGTAAGTACAGTCTTCAATATCAAGGGCCCATCACAATGGTCTATCCTCCTTCACTAGGCATTGCCCTGGCACTCGGGGGATTCTTGCAGTCCCATTAAAGAATGTGGCAGATCTCCCCAGGATGGGAATTCTATATTCTTTCGGTAATTGTGTGTTTTCCACCCACCATGACAATGCATCATGAACACTTGAATACATTCATTTGCCTTAGCAGTATGCCCCATATGAACCTCCTCCCATGCATGCCGCATCACTGACATCCCGCAGCAATAATTCTCCCCTGTCACAGTGTGACTGTTCTGTGATCCAAATCTTCTGCAAAAATGAAATCAATAAAATAACTAAATAAAATTAATAAGAAACTGAAATAATAATGATAGATTTAAAAATAACAATTAAAATACAAAACTTTTGAAATAATAAAAAAATTTTTTTGTCTTTCATAACTCTAAGATATTTTATCTTGTATGTACATTGACAATTTCTTCTGTATATTCCCCCAGTGTCTTATTTTTTTTTTTTATCTTCAAAAGAGCTTTAGGCTACAGAAAAATCATGTACAGAATATAGTGGATTTCCATATACCCAACAGCCTCCCCCCTTTTCCCTCTCCCGTATTAATAACATTTTATATGTGGATGGTACATTTGTGACAACTGATGCACAAATATTGAAGTGTTGCTACTAACCATGGTTAATGATTTCCATTATGGTTTACATTTAGGACCACACATTTTTATAAACTTGGCAAATTAAAAATGGCCTGTATCCATTATTGCAAGATCATGCAGAACAATTCTAATGACCTAAAAATGCCCTATATTCCATTTATTCTATTCTTCCCTTCCTCTCCTCTTGGAACCTATGGTGATCACTTAGTTTTACCTTCTGAAGAATAAGATTCATAGTTACTTGAGATAATATTGGTGGCTTACATATTGATCTGTTTTCTTTTATTAGGCACTGACTTTGTTTTAAGATACTCTTGCCCCTCTATTTGAGAACATAGCAGAACTCCCTAGGATGGCAGTATAATAATTTTTTTTATTTATTGTAAGGGTCTCCACCCATCACAAGATGAGTACTTACATATTTCATAGAAGTCTGCTCCAGGTGGCCCTGTCTTGTATATCCCCCCACATCCAACACTCTATACAAGTAACCCTCCTCTAATTGAACAAGTTTATTGATCACTCTCAACTAATGTGCATAAACATGTGTCATATATTTCCCTCAGTCATCGACTAAAGCTAGGTTCTATGAAATAAACTTTACCAATTTTCTAAGGAGATTTTCAACAGTTTCTTTATTTTTATTTATTTTTATTGAAGTATAACATGCATAGAGAAAATGCATGGCTCTTAGGTGCACACCATTTTGAATTTTCTCAGAGGATACAACTCAGGAAATCAACAACCAGAACAGGTCTCCCATATCAAACACCATTTTAGTACAAGAGAAATCGCTATCCAAAGTTCTAAAACCACTGATTTCTTTGGGTTTCCTTTGTTCTTGTACAGCATATATTCTTCTGTTCCTGACATCATTCACTCAAGATTACACTTTAACAATTAATCCATGTTATGTGTATTTGTATATTGTTCATTTTCAATGCTGAATAGTTTTCTTTTGTGTGAATATACAACATATTGATCCATTCTACTGTTGAAGGATATTTGAGCAGTTTTTGGTTTCTGGTCATTATAAAAACTATAGCTATGAGTATTCTTTTTTTCTCTATGTGAAATAGGTAGTCATTGTTCTGAGTTTATAACCAAGGATAACCTTGCTGGATGATAGCACATGCATATGTCTTAATTTAGTAGATATATTCCAGTACTTTTCCAAGTCAGTGTATTAGAGTTCCACTTGATCCATATTGTGACTACAGTTTGATTTTGTATATCTTTCATCTTAGAATCTGTTGGGTGAAATGTGATTGCATTGTGGTTTATTTTGCATTTCCCAGGTGACTAATGAAGTTGAATACACTATTTTTCCTATTCTGTAATTGCCATTCACTTTCTTAATGCTGTCTTTTGAGGAGCAGAAATTCTAATTTTAATATAGTCCAGTTTATCCTTCTTCCATTATAGTTTGACATTCTGTGTTCAATTAATAAATTTTTCTCTACTTTAGCATATGAAGATGTTCTTCTGTAATTTTTGTGAAAGGTTTATTACTTTAACAATATTTGTCTGGAATTGGTGAGCATGCATGATGCATAATAAGAGTCAAGATGTGCGTTTTTACATATGGAACTGCAATCAATACAGCAAGATTATTTCCCAGTGCACTGAAGTGTTATCTTTAAGATAAATCAGGTAACTGTATAAATGTGTACATGATAGATAGATAGATAGATAGATAGATAGATAGATAGATAGATAGATAGACAGATAGATCATAGATAGATAGATCTGTAACAGGTGTCTGTTTCTGGAAAATTACTTTTATTCCATTGACGATTTTGTTGATTTACGTCCCAATAACACAATGTGTTAATTATTATAATAGGTTTTACATCTGTTAGGCTCGGTGTTCCTCCAAAGTTATTCTTTTCAGAGATTTCTTGGACCATTTTTGGACATGTGTTTTTTCACATAAATTGTAGAATCACTTTGTCAATAAGAAAAAATGCCTAATATTCTGGTTGGGATTGAATCTATAAATCAAGGTGACAATAGTTGATTTCTTTACAAACAGAGTCTTCCAATTCATAAACAAATTATATCTCTCCATTTACCAAGATGTATTTATATGTCTCAGAAATATTTTGGAGCTTTAATTGTAGATTTCTTGCTCACCTTTGTGATATGTGTTACAAAACAGATAGTTTTTTTGTTCTATTTAAGCGGTATCTTTTTAAAATATCCTACGTGTTTTGTTTGTGTGCAGAAATGTAATGGAGTGTTGCATATCCAGTAACCTTGGGCCCAGTTCATATCAGTCCAAGTAATAATTGGTCTGCTTTTTGTTATGTAAAATCAAATTTATATTGTCTAGAGTTTCATAAATGAAATCATATCTTTTACTGTCTCTTTTTTACTCAGCATACTCTTTCTGAGAATCTCTAATTACCTTTCATTCTTTTACATGCTAATGGACATATGTGTCATTTCCCATTTTTTCTATTTACTATAAAATTTACTATTTACTATAAAATCCATATCTATTGAAAATATCAAAAGAAAATGTACCTAGATATGGGTAGTAAAATTATTTTGTAAGGCATCTCACAGCATTTCATATCATGGGCAATCAGGAAAGTCTTTTCAATATGAACTCACCAGATATTCAGCTGCACGCAGTTCTAATGTAATTCCTCCTCAATTCTATCCATCCTTTGCTATTTGTAACATTGCAAATATTTCCCAAGGTTTTCCTCAGAGCTACACTCACTAACTAGTTTTTTAGGCAGTAGTTTCAGGGATTCACTAGCTAAACGACCATATCATATTTCATAGAGAAGAAAACTCCAGAGAAGGGTCTTATGTTCACATTAGATGACAGGGTAAAACTGTGACATAGAATAAGCTAACAGCAGTGAAGTGGGAGATACAGGTGGAGAAGGCCTTCATTCTGCCTGGAGTGGACCTGATCCTGAGAAAGTAGAGACAATGTGCATGTATAGAAGACAATCAGAGAATGTAGCAAAGCATGCAGACCAGGACAATGAGGTTGGTGGTGCTATAAGAGCATGACAAAGAGAAGAGAATGTGCAGTTCACAGCTGCTGTCTACAGTTTTTTATAATTTTGGCCTCATAGAGGTCCAAGTTCACTGTTAGAGAGAGTTTAATGTGTGTCTAGCAACCACAGGCTTCATGAACCCCACACAAAATGCATATGCAGCTTATTATTCATTATTTGTCATAAAGCAAAGGAAAGCTGATGGCAGCAATGTGATAATGGACCTCTGCTGAAAACAGACAGATTTCTGTTGCCCCAATATGAAAAACAAAGAAAACTTAAGCTAGAAATTTCTCCTCACAGAAAGATAGATAGATAGATAGATAGATAGATAGATAGATAGATAGATAGACAGACAGATCTTTAACATGTGTCTGTTTTGGAAATTCACTCTATTCCATTGACGTATTTGTTGATTTTTGTCATATTAACACGTGTTAATTATTATAATAGCTTTAATATCTGGCAGCATAAGTGTTCCACCAAAGTAACTCTTTTTTGAGATTTTTGGGGCCATTCTTGGCAATTTGTTTTGTCACATAAATTGTATAATTACCTTGTCGATAACAAAAAATGCCTAATAATTTTATTGGGATTGAATTTCTAAATCAAGGTGACAAGTGTTGATATCTTAACAAACTGAGTCCTCCAATTCATAAACAAATCATATCTCTCCATTAAAGTAGATTTTTTTAATATCCCTCAGAAATATTTTGAACTGTAATTGTAGATTACATCAATGGATCATCAATGGACCGCCCTCCTTCACTAGCCATTACATCTGTACTTGGGAGATTCTTGATGTTCCATTAAAGAATGTGGCAGTGCTACCCAGGATGGGAATCCAATATTCTTTCAGTTATTATGTAAATCTCCACCCACAGTGACAATGCCCCATGCACATTTGAACACATTTATATGCTTATGTGTATGCCTAGGTCAATCTTCTCCCATGTATCCCCCTTCACTGATCCCCCCCACACAAATGGTCCTCCCCTGCCATAATTTTAATCCTTCTGTGATCCAAAACTTTTTCAAAAGTGAAACCAATAAAATAGCCAAATACAATTAATAGGAAAATGAAATAATGATAGTATTAAAAATAGGAAATAAAATACAGAAAAACTTTAAAAATAAAAAGAAATTTGGGATAATAAAAAATAATGAAAAAATATTAATTTTTTTTGACATTTTGCCTTTCATCACTGTAAGATCTGTTGTCCTGTATGTACAGAGAAATTTTCTTCCATGTATTCCCCCAGTGTCTTGCTTTTTCATTTTGTCTTCAAAGAAGTATTCAGTTACAGCAAAGACACAGACAGAATATAGGGGACTCCCATATATCCAACATCCTTCCTCTTTTCCCCCTTCCCCTATTAATAACATTTTATATGTGGATGGTACATTTGTTACAACTGATGTACAAATATTGAAACATAGCTACTATCCATAGTCAGTGGTTTACATTATGGTTTACATTTTGGACCATACACTTTTATAAATTTTGATGAAATTTAACATAGCATGTATCTGTCATTGCAAGATCATATGAAACACTCCCATCACCCTCAAAATATCACCTGTTAGATCTATTCTATTCCTCCCTTTCTCTCCATTTGGGACCTATGGCAACCACGAGACTTCACTCTTTGCAGGACCAGAATCATAGTTACTTGCAACAACACTGAGGACTTGACACACTGGTCTGTACTCCCCTATTGGGCATCACCCATGCTCTCGAGAGACACCCCTTCCTCTGTTTGAGAACATAGCTGGTATCCCCTGGATGAGAGTCCAGCATGGGAACTCTCATTCACTGCTGGTGAGTTTGTAGAATAGTCCAGCCACTATGGAGGACAGTTTGGCAGTTCTCCAAAATCCTAACTATAGAACTTCCATATTCCACTGCTGGGTAGATACCCTGAAGAATTAAAAGCAAAGACAAGAACAGATATATGCACACCAATGTTTATAGTGGCATTGTTCACTAGTGCCAAAAGTTGGAATCAACCCAGGTGCCCATCAATAGATGAATGGATAAACAAAATGTGGTACATACATGCAATGGAATATTACTCAGCTGTAAGAAGGAACAAAGTGCTAACACACGCAATAACATGGATGAATCTGGAAGACCTTATGTTGAGTGAAGCAAGCCAGGCATTGAAGGATGAACAGTACATGACCTCACTGATATGAATTAAGGAAATTGAGCAGTCTCTGAGAACTATTGTCTGAAAGATAGGTGTACAAGAAAGAGAAAGAGAAGAGGAAGTTGCGAGCCATCATCCATATGGATGTAATCTATAGCAAAGTGATAGAATGTAGTTGTATATTGAAGGGATAGGTCAGGAGTGTAATGATATATTGGGTTGGGTGGTACAGGATTGACAGGTGGGTAGATTGGGAAGGGTGGGTTAAAATACCCAGGATACTGAGGGGAGAGATGGGAGAGGGACCAGGTGAACACTTGGGATTTTTGTGTATAAGATTGAAAGTACAGAGGTGGGAATGCTCTTATGGCAATATGACAAGGAAGTGTCACTGCTTCAGGTTGTTGGTTGGGTGGGCATGTGGGACAGGTCACTTCTGGAGCAGGCTTCTAGGGAGTGTGTGAGTGTTCATCCTGTCATTATGTGTTGTATCAGTGGGAGGAGACCCACACAGTGAGGGGGAAGGAGATGGACTCTCATATTTGGGAGGACCGATTTGCTCAGAAATAGACAGGTGGGTGTCTCTGAAGAGCAAGGGCGGTTCCTAATAGTGGAGGACAAACCAGTGTGTCAAGACCTCCTGTTGCATGTAACTATGAATCTTGTCATCCAATGAGTCAGGCCAGGGGTCATCATGGGCCTCAGGGGGATGGGGAGGAAGGAACAGAATATATCAAACAGGGGGTATTTAGTGGTCAGTAGAAATGTTTTTTATTAGTTTACAGTGATGGACGCAGGACATGGTAAATATCATCAAAATTTATAAAAGTGTACTATCTAAATTGTAAATCATACTGTAAACCATTGACAATGTTTAGTAGCTGTGTTTCACTATCTGTATATCAGTTATAAAACAATGCTACCATCCACAAACAAAAAGGTTTTAATATGGGGTGAGGAAAGTGGGAGAATGTTGGGTATATGACAGTGTCTTGTATTCTATGTGTGACTTTGCTGTGACCTAAAACTTCTTTGAAAATTAAATGAAAAATAGTGGTACCATGGGCAGTGAGAGGGGGAAGGTGCCATGGTACAGACTGGACATCAGGTATTGCAATGATAAAAGGCAAAATGTAAAAAAAAAATTTTTTTTTAAATATTTAAAAAAAAATTTTTTTCTCATTCTTTGAATAATCCAATCTTTAATGTTATTTTACTTTTAGTTTTTTTTTTTAAGTTTTCAGGTATAATCTCTTACATTTAAACTTATCATTATTATTTCATTTTCCTATTAATTGTATTTGGCTATTGTATTGGCTTCATCTTTAAAGAAGCTTTGGATCACAGAAGGGTTACAAATGGGGTGGGAGAGGATTGTTGGTGGGAGATGTCAGGGATGGTGGATGCATGGAAGGAAGTTCACCTGAACATACATAAAAAGCATATAAAATTGTTCAAATGCTCACGGGGCATGGTCACAGTGAGTGGAGAACCACTCAATAAATGAGAAAACACTGGATTCCCATCCTGGAGAGCTCTGCCATAATCTCCAAGGGAGTAGCAACAGTCCCCCAAGTGAAGGGGCAATGTCTGGCAAAGGAGGATGATACACTGATGGGCACTTGTTATTGATTACTGGCCTCATGAGTCTTTGCTGCTGAAATTGAAACTTAGCCTATTGTTATGGAGTGCCTAAGGGTTGCCTCCTGAGAGCCTCCTTGTTGTTCAAGTGTGGTCTCTCTCTAAGCCAAACCTAGCATATGAGTGTATTACCTTCCTCCCAACATGGGACATGACCCCCGGGGATGAGCCTACCTGGCAACGAGGGTTTACTAACAAGTGCCACTGGCCAATACTACTGGAAAAAGACTTTGAATAAAAGGGGGAAAAGGTAAAGACAAATGAGTTCATATGGCTAAGAGACTTCAAAGTGAGTCGGGGGGGGGGGTCATCCCAGAGGTAACACTTATGCACATCTCAGTAGGACCTCATAAGCTTCCAATGTCAATACACCCCAAACAGAGGGGCTCCTGAGGGCTCTGGAGACACCCAGGTCCTATATCAGGGTGGAGAGCCCCAGAGATTGGTGCCTTATCAGTGGGCCCTACTTTGGAATCCTCACTCCTGAGAGTGACAGAGTTGTACCCAAATATGTCTTCCCTGCACATGGTCCATCTGTCTCTTCTATTCAAACCTATATGTGGTCCTGGAGTTAATAGGTATACTTCCAGAGACCATAGTCTTTGGGCTGTCCATGTGCCAGCTGGGCCCAGAATCTCGGTGGAGCTGCAATTCCTACTCTACCCATCCACCTTATCTATGGGATATAAGCCCCCTCTCACTTGGAGGTGGAGTGGACATCACCACCTCAGACTCCTCAGGATTGGGAGAAGGGCTGTGGACTAGAGTGGACTTACTGGTATTCTGTTATAGATATATTGTGATTCACACAACAGAAGTAATTACAACATTAATATGGAGCTAGTGGCCACTGGATGTGTTGGGGGCAGGGAGATGGAAATGCAGTTGTAATACAGGGGCTTTTTTGGATCTTGGGAATTATCCTGAATGACATTGCAATGACAGATATAAGCCAATTTATACCATCATATAACATGCAGAAATGTGTGGGAGAGAATGTGGTCTACAATATGAACTATGGTCCATGCTTAGGGGCAAAACCCCAAGATGTGTATTATCTATTGCAGGTGATGTGCCACACTAATGAAGGATGCTTATGTGGGAGGTTGTGGGAGGTTTGGAAGATGGGGAACATGGGAATCCTTACAATTTTTGTGTATCATTTATGTAATCTAAGTATCTTTTAAAAAACAAAAAAAGATTGTAAAATAAAATAAAATTTTAAAAAAGACCCTATGTTAAGGTGAACATTCACACTCACCCTTGAAGCCTGCCCCTGGTGTGCCCTGTCCTGAATGCCCCACACATCCAATGCCATAAACAAGTAACCCTACTTTGCCTATTGCCAAAAGAGAGTTCCCAACATTGTAGTTTCAACCATTTACCCACCAATCCCCAGTGTTCACCTGCTCCCTCCCCCAACCCTTGCCCCCATTTTGATGGACAATTCAACCCAACTATACATCCTACCCCCTGAAATACCTGCACTGCTTAACCCATTATTATCACTGTCCCTACACTGCATAACTACACACTTCCACCTTATCATAGATTTTGCTTATAGGGGCATTGGTTCACAGCCTTCTTCTCCATTTCTATTTCCTGAAAACCAATCTTCCAGACTCTAGCTCTGTGAGTCTTCTCAATTTGCTTAATTCATATCAGTGAGGTCATGGAATATTTGTCCTTCAGTTCCTGGCCTGCTTCACTTAACATAAGGTCCTCAAGATTCATCCAGGTTATCCTGTGTGTTAATACTGTATTCCTTCTTACAGCTGAGTAATATTCCATTGTATGTATATACCACAATTTCTTTATCCATTCATCTGTTGAAGGGCATTTGGGTTGAGTCCAACTTTTGGCAATAAGAAAAAATGCCACTATGAACATTGGTGTTCATATATCTGTTCATGTCCTTGCTTTCCATTCTTCTGGATATATACACAGAGGTGGAATTGCTGGATCATACGGCAGTTCTATAGTAAGTTTTCTGAGGAACTGCCATACTTTCTTCCACAATGGTTGCACCATTCTACATTCCCACCAGCAGTGGATGAGGGTTCCCATTCATCCACATCCTCACCAACAATTGTAGTCCTTTGATTTTTAATAGCTCCCAGCCTAATGGGACTAAAATGATGTCTCATAATAGTTTTTTTATTTTCCATTTTTATTTTTTAAAAATTACTTAGATTACATAATATTACACAAAAAATATAGGGATTCCCATATGCTCCCCTCCCCACACCTCCCACACCCTCCCACATAAACATCATTCTTTAGTATGGCACATTCAATGCAATTGATAAATGCATCCTGAGGTTTTGTCATTAAGCATGGATCATAGTTCACTCTCTCTCACACAGTTCTGCATGTTATGTGATGATATAAAATGGCCTATATCTGTCATTGCAATGTCATTCAGGACAATTCCCAAGTCCCAAAAAAAACCCTGTATTACAACTCTTTTCCCCTCTCCCTGCCCCCAGAGCCTACAATGGCCACTGGCTCCACAGCAATGTTGTAATTTCTTCCATTGCTAGAATCACAATATGTCTGTAGTAGAATACCAGTAAGTCCACTCTAGTCCATAGTTCTTTCCACAATTTTGAGGATTCTGGGATGGTGATGTCCACTCCACCTCTAATTGAAAGGGGACTTATATCCCATGGGTAAGATGGATGGGACTATCTTGCTTGCAGTTGCAGACTCTCTCTGTTCCTTAGTGTGGTTGTTGTCCAGTACCATCTCCTTGTTAGTTGTCCTGGGTGAGTCCAATGTGCTGTAGAGTAGGTGTTGCAACACTTCTGAGGTTCCAGGCTCAGCTGGCACATGGACAGCCCAAAGACACTATTCTCTTGGACATATGCCTATAACTCCAGCACCAAATATAGGTTTAAATAGAAGGGACAGATGATCTATGTGTAGGGAAGACATAATTGAGTCCAGCTCTGTCACTCTCAGGAGCACAAACTCTAAAGTAGGGCCCACTGGCAAGGCACCAAACTCTGGAGCTATCTGCCCTGACCATAGGAATTGGGTGTCTCGAGAGCCCTCAGGAGCCCCACTATTTGGGGTAGTATTCACTTTGGCAGTCTATGAGATCCTGCTGAGATGTGCATAAGCGTTACCTCTGGGATGACCTCCCGACTCACTTTGAAGTCTCTTAGCCATATAAAGTTATTTGTTTTTACCTTTTTTGAGTTGCCTTTCCCTAATAGCTAGTTATGTTGAATATCTTGTCATGTTCATTTTAGCCATTTGTATTTCTTTAGAAAAGTGTCTATTCAAATCACTTGCCCATTTTATAAAAGGGTTCTTTGTCTTTTTATTTTCAATGTGTAGGATTTATTTATGTATGCATGATATTAGGCCCCTTAAGATATATGTTTACTAAATATTTTTTCCCATTGAGTAGGCTGCCTTTTTACTTTCTTGAAAAACTCCTTTGAGGTGTGAAAGTTTTTAATTTTGAGGAGGTCCCATCTATCTTTTTTTTCTTTCACTGTTTTGATTTTGGTGTGAAGTTCCTGAAACCATTTCCTATTACAAGTTCCTGTAGCTGTTTCCTTACATTATCTTCCAAGGTCTTTATGGACTTGGTTCTTATATTTAGATCTTTGATCCATCTTGAGTTAATTTTTATATAAGGTGTGATATGGTTTTCTTCTCTCATTCTTTTGGATATGGATATCCAGTTTTCCAAGCACCATTTGCTGAAGAGGCCATTCACACCCAGTTGAAAGGATTGATGGCCTGTCGAATACCAGTTGATTGTATATGCAAGAATCTATATCAAAACTCTCAATTTGGTTCCATTGGTCAGTATGTCTATCTTTGTGCCAATACCATGCAGTTTTGACCACTGTAGCTTTGTAGTATATTTTAAAGTCAGGTAGTGTGATTCTTCTACTTTCCTTTTTGTTTTTCAATATGTCTTTGGCTATTCAGGACCTCTTTCCCTTCCAGATAAATTACACAGTTAGTTTTTCCAATTCAGTAAAAAATGCTGTGGTGATTTTTAATGGGAGTGTGTTAAATCTGTAGATCAGTTTAAGTAGGATAGACATATTGATGTTTTGTCTTCTTATCCATGAACAGGGAATATTCTTCCAATTATTTAATTCCTCTTTGATTTCCTTTAACAGTGTTGTGTAGTTTCTGCATATAAGCCATTTACATTTTTAGTTAAATTTATTCCTACATATTCAATTCTTTTAGTTGCTATTTTAAATGGGATTTTTTTCTTGGTTTCCTCCTCAGATTGTTCATTATTGGTGTACAGACATGCTACTAACTTTTGCACACTGATCTTATAACCTGTGACTTTACTGAATCATTTATCAGCTCTAGATGCTTTGTTGTAATTTCTTAGTGCTTTCTATGTATAGGATCTAGTCTTCTGCAAATACTGAAATTTTTGCTTCTTCCTTTCCAATTTGGATGCCTTTTTGAATCTTTTTCTTCTCTAAGTGTTTGAACAGTGCTTCTATCAGGATGTTAAATAGGAGTGGACAAAGTGGGCATCCTTTTCTTGTTCCCAATCTTAAAGGGAAAGCTTTTAGGAATTCTTCATTGAATATGATATTAGCTGTGGGTTTTTCATATACATGCTTTATCATGTTGAGGAAGTTTCCTTCTATTCCTATCTTTTGTAGTGTTTATATCAGGAAAGAATGTTGTATTTTGTTGAACGCTTTTTTTTGCATCTATAGAGACAGTCATTTGATTTTTTTCTTTTGATCTGTTTATGTGGTGTATTACATTGATTGATTTTCTTTTGTTGAACCATCCTTTATATCAGGTATAAAACCCACTTGGTCATGGTGTGTAATTCGTTTGATGTGTTATTGAATGCGATTAGCAAGTATTTTGTTGAGGATTTTAGCGTCTAGGTTCATTAGAGAGATTAGCCTATAGTTTTCCTTTCTTGTGGTATCTTTGTTTGTCTTTGGTATTTGAATCATGTTGGCTTTGTAGAATGATTTAGACAATGTTCCTTCCACTTCTATTTTTTGGAAGAGTTTAAGCAGGATTTCAGTTAGATTTTTCCAGAATGTTTGGTAGAATTCATGTGTGAAGCCATCTGGTCCTGGGCTCTTCTTAGTTGGGAGGTTTTTGATGAATAATTGTACCTCGTTACTTGTGATTGTCCTGTTGAGTTCATCAATTATTCTTTCATAAGTTTAGGCTGCTTGTGTGATTCTAGGAATTTGTCTATTTTCTCTGAATTTTCCAACCTGTTGGCATACAATTTTTCAAAGTATCCTCTTATGATACTCTTTATTTCTGTGGTGTCAGTGGTGATATCCCATTCCTTGTTCCTTATTTTATGTATTTGCATCTTCTCTCTTTTTTTCTTTGTTAGTCTAGCTAAGGATTTGTCAATTTTATTGATTTTCTCAAAGCACCACC
>JAQZBX010021784.1:19315-32131 GCA_029593785.1 Cabassous unicinctus
TTTTTTTTTTTTTAAATATAGGCATTCATGTCTATGAATTTTCTTCTCAGTAAAGTTTTTGCTGCATCCTGTAAATTTTGATACATTGTGTTGTCCTCATTTCTCTCAAAGTAGATACTGATTTCTTTTGTGATTTTCTCCTTGACCCACTGTTTGTCTAAGAGTGTGTTGTTCACTTTCCATATCTTTTTGCCTAATCTGGTTCTTGGCTCATTACTGATTTCCAGCTTCATTCCATTGTGGTTAGAGAAACTATTTGTATAATTTCAATCTTTCTGAATTCACTGAGAGTTGTTCTGTGGCCTAGCATGTTGTCTATATTGGAGAATGATCCATGTGCACTTTCTGTATATATCCATTAGGTCCAGACCTTCTAATGTATTATTCCAAGTGTTTGTTTCTTTATTTATCTCTATCAAGATGTTCTGTCTAATGGTGATAATGGTGTATTAAAGTCCCCCACTATAATTGTAGAGGCATCTATTTCTCCACTTAGTTTTTTCAGCATTTGCTGCATGTATTCTGAGGTGAACTGTTTAGGTGCATAAATTTTTATGATTGCTCTTTCTTATTGCTATATTACCCCTTTTATTAATATATATTGTCCATCTTTGTCCCTTACAATAGCTGTGCATTGAAAGCCTATTTTGTCTGATATTAGTATATTTACTCCCACCCTTTTTGGGTTATTGGTTCCTTGTAGAATTGTTTTCCAACCATTTACTTTCAACCTCCTTGCATCCCTGGGTCTAAGGTGCATTTCTTATAGACAGCATATAGATGGGTCATATTTCCTTATCCATTCTGCCAACCTATGTATCTTGACTGGTGAATTTAATCCATTAACATTCAATGAGATTACTGTCAAGGAATTACTTACATTAGCCATATTTTCTTTATGTTTATGTATGCTATATGTTGTTTTTATTTCTCTTCTTATCTTTTATATTTTCTTACACTCTCCTCCAACTCTCTCCTGTTTTTTCCTTTCACCCTGCAGAACTCCTTTTAGTATTTCTTGATGTACAGGTTTCTTATTGACATAATCTTGTAATTTTTGTTTATCTGTGAATATTTTGAACTTTCCCTCATTTTTGATTGCCAGTTTTGCTGGATACAGAATTCTTGGCTGGAAATTTTTCTTTTAGCACCTTGACCATGTCATACCTCTGCCTTCTTCCTTCCATGTTTTCAGATGAGAAATCAGCACTTAATCTTATCAAGCTTCCCTTGTATGTGATGGTTCTCTTTTCTCTTCCTGCTTTAAGTATTCTCTCTTTGTCTTGAGCATTGGACAATTTTGCAAGCATATGTCTTGGAGTAGGCCTCTTAGGATTTATACTGTTTGGGATGCACTGTGCTTCCTGGACTTGTATGTCTATGTCCTTCAATACGGTTGGGAAGTTTTCAGCCATTATTTCCTCCAACACACCTTCTGTCCCCTTTCCCTTCTCTTCTCCCCTGGGATGCCTGTAATGCACATGTTTCTGTGTTTTGTGGTGTCATTCAAATCCCTGAATCTCTGCTGGATTTTTTCTCTCTTTTAATCTATGTGTTCTACCATCTGTTTAATTTCAGATGTACTGTCTTCTACATCACTGATTCTTTCCTGTGCATGGTCAAATCTGCTGTTATGTTCTTCCAGTGTTTTTTTGATTTCTTGTATTGTGCCATTCATCATCATTATATCCGTTGTCTTTTACAATTTCTTCAGTGTGTTCTCCCAGTGTCTTCTTCATATCCTTAGTTTCTTCCTTCACTTCATTAAGTTGATTTATGATATTTGTTTGGACATCTCTGATAAGTTATTCCATGTTCTGTATCTCCTCCTGTTTTATACTTCATTCATTGGACTGGGGCATATCTTCCTGTACCTTAGTATGGCTTGTAATTTTTTGTTGATGTTTAGGCATCAGTTTATCTTGATGGGTTTGTTTAGTTCATTAACTTCTCTTTGTAATTCAGGGTTTTATTTTGTTGTTGTTTTGGTGTGTGTGGTAAGTTTTCACTATGACATTTTGTTCCTCTTATTCTATTTCCTTGTAATTTCATATTTTCCCTTGAAAAAATTTAGGGCCAGAGAAAAGGAGAAAGGTAAGAAGAGAGAAAGGATAATAGCAATAATAATAGTAAAATGTAGAAGGGAAACTGTTTAAGGACTTGGAAAATGAATAATTAACTCGAGTAAGAAGTACAGAGGAATAAGAATAAAAAAGTGGAGTATCAGTGCCCTCTGCAGGTTTTGAACTGGGTTTTAGCAAGTAAACTAAGTTAAATTTTAAAAAGTAACCTTTTTAAAGATAAATGAGAGATACAAGAAAAGCTAATACAAAAAGAATGTCTATATGTTCCTTGTCCTAAAGTATCAGCTGGATGTCTGACAACCCGGTGCATCACTTCTCTAAGAAGAGCCCGAACTCTAACCAGGGACCACATATATTCAAGGTGGGCACTTCTCCACTGAGCTAAACTTTCTCCTTGGGCCAATTATTCTTTGAGAAAGCTATCTGCCCACTTTACCTCTGGAAGGTTAGAATCTTCACAGTTGTCCAAAGTCCTCCTTATTAGGTGACTGTCTGTCCCCACCACTTCCTATTCTAATTGCTTTCTTTCCCAGGGCAGCTGGGCATGACAGCCTGCATGAGTGGATCCCCCCTCCCATCTCCTGGTCAGGTCGAGGTCCCTTCTGAGATTCAAAGGGGACCTTGGTGACTGAACTCACTGCAAAAAAACAACTTTTGGCCCTCTTCTAGACCCTTCTTCTTTCCAGGGGTCCTTAAATAGGCCCTTGAAAGCTTATTGAGGGTTCCTTCTGCCTGCCTCCCTTAGGGAAATTGGAATTTTGATAGTTTTCAGCAGTGGACTAGCCAATTGCCTGTCTCTGCCCTCTCCTGCCCAAGTTCCTCTCTCCCAGTGTGGCTGGGTACGTTAGGCTGCCTGAGCAAATTCCCTTCTCCCCTTTCTGGGGCCACCTCGGTGCCAGCTGGTAGGCTCCCCAAAGTTCAAAGGGGGCCCAGGTAACCAAACCCACAGATAGGAAACCCCTCTCCATCCTTCACCAGAACCCTTTTACTACCAGAGAATGCTCCCTCCCACTCGGTGGCTGGTGGGAGTCAGGGGGTTCTTGGAGGCTTTTTGCCTTGAGGGTGGGGCTTAACCTGTAGTCATTTCCAAAACTCACAGTTTTCCCTTGGGTTCTTTATCTCTTTGACCAGTTCCCTCCAGATCAATGCCCTAAAGACCCCTGCTCTGTGGGTTCCTGTAAACAGCTCACTCGGAAAAGATTTTGCAATTTCTCAGCTGTTTTTTGCAAGAGAGGTGGGGAGTGTACACCTAAGCCAATGCCATCTTGCTGGAACTCTCCATTGTATCTTGAAAATCATACCTCTGTCAGATATGTAAGGCAGTAGGCATGATTCTAAGATGGCCCCAGTGATTTCCAACACCTGCTGTTACTCCCTATACAACATCCACTCCTTGACTACAGGCAGATCTGTGATAATTTCTATAATTTGCCTTCTGAAATTTTGATGGAAACTACAATGAATCTATAGGTCAGTTTGGGGGATAATTGTAACTAATAAAATTAAGGATTCAAAAACATGAACATGGCATAGCTGTTCATTCATTTAAGTCTCTTTTTAACCAAGTTTATTCAGTACACTTTCTGCTATCAAAATATCTACAGACAGCATTGTCACTAAAATTTCTGCATTATATAACAAGGATCCACATTCTCCCAATTTCCAATAACATTTTCCTCAATTCCTTTTAAATAATCCCAAATAGCATCCTCAAAGACCATTTTCTACTAACTGTCCATTCAGGCAATTTAGCCTTTCTCTATCATGGTACACAAAAACACCCTCATCCTCCACCAGCTGCCCATTCCACAGCAACAGCTACATATATAGTTATTTGTTATGGCAGTGCTCAATCTCTACGTGCAAAAATCTGTATTAATTATCTTTTTCTTCATAACATAAAACTCCAAAACTTGGAGGACTGATAAAACAATGTTTATTATCTCACAGTTGTTGTTGTCAGTGTGAGGCGCAAAAGAAGAGTCAGACAAGTTGATGCATATGAAGCAGAGGGCTGCAGCTCACTCAGGCAAAACAGCCCCGAGATCGCCCTGACCCTTACTTTTATTCAGCTTATAACAGTGCATAAATTCACCCCCCTTCATCTTGCCTTCCCACCGTGTTTCTCTTACTACAGCAAGAACACTGC
This sequence comes from Cabassous unicinctus, assembly GCA_029593785.1. Lineage (NCBI taxonomy): Eukaryota > Metazoa > Chordata > Mammalia > Cingulata > Chlamyphoridae > Cabassous > Cabassous unicinctus. The sequence continues at coordinate 23,549 of JAQZBX010021784.1, forward strand.
CTTCTCTGGCAGTCTACCAAGGGGCGTAAGTATAAACATTGTTTTTAGCCCTAAATGCCTTAGTCTATCTAATATCTCAGCTTGGTGCGTGAGAGCGCTACCTGTTTGTGAGTTCCCAAACAATCTTTCTTGGGAATTCAGACAATAACATCTGTGTGGTGAGTTCATTTCGCTCTGCCTCCTCCCACTGATATCTGCAGTATGCAGTATCCTTGGAGACATTTATTAATGTGTCTCTGCCAGCAAGCATGCTTGTTGAATGCTTAACCCTTTATGCTCTGATTCTCAGCATCTTCTCCAACACACAGTTTCTTTGCCTCAGGAAACTGAGGATGGCTAAGTGGAGTCCTTGGCTCTGGTTCTCTTAGAAAGCTAAAGTAATCTCAAGGCTCAACTGGGAAAAAGCGAATACCTACTTTACTCATGCAGTTAGTGACAGGATTCAGTTTCTTTTGCTACTGGACTGAATCCTCATTCCTCCCTATCTTTTGACTGGAGAACACCTTTGGTTCCAAGCCATGTAGGTCTCATCCATAGCCCATCTCACAACATGGAAGCTTGCAACTTCAGACTGGGCATACAATAAGACAAAGTTAACAGCAACTGACAGAGGGCTAGCAAGAAAAAGTCACAATATTTCTAACCTAATGGAGTAACACCCTTTAATTTTTTGCCATAATCTATTTATTAGAAGCATGGAACCTGTTCCATGCATATCTATGGGAGGGTTTATGCAAGGATATAAATACTAAGATTTGGGAATCATTGGGAGCTACACAGAAGCTGCTTACCATACAACAGCATCAAAAATGAAATACTTGCAGTTAAATCTGAAAATGTGTGTGCAGGGTCTCTGAACTATAAACCACACAAAATTATTGAGAACTAATTAAACCTAAGTACCTAGGTAATTAAAGAAATATACAGCATGCATGGATCCAAAGTAGCTATATTGTTGAGATGTCAATTTTCCTCAAAATAATTAATATTTCAACACAATCTAAAACCAAAGTCCGACAGGTCTGTTGTAGAAATTGGTAAGCTCATATGAAAATGTAAAAATGGAAAAGACCATTTGAAAGAAAAAGCAACTTTTAAAAAGAATAACAAAGTTTTAGTAATAAGCACTACCTCACTTCAAATCTGTATTTAAAGTTATGGTAAAGAAAACTGTAATGTATTGCCATAAAGTTAGAAAATCTGATCAAAGAAATAGAATAGAAAGCCCTAAAATAAAACTATATGAATATGGCCCATTAATGATTTTTAACATAGATATAAATACATTTCAATGGAAAAACAAGTCATTTCAACAAATGGTGCTGGAACAATGGATATCCATAAGAAAATAAAAGTACCTTTGATTCATACCTTTGATCATAACGTGAAAGTACTTCAAACTGGGTCATTTTTCAAAATTAGAAACTATAGAGTTTCTAGTAGAAAACATAAGATATACTGTTTATGACCTTGGTTAGGCATCGATGTTTTAAATATGACACAAAGAGATAATCCATAAAAGAAAAATTTGATAAATTGAACTTCATCAGAACTAAGGACTTCTGCTCCTTAATGGTTTTGTACAAGTAACAAAAAGATAAGCCTCACACTGGGAGAAAATATTTCAAACCCATATCTGAAAAAGGAAATGAATACAGAATACATATTAAAAAGTATCAAATTCAGTAATAATACTGAAAAGTTTTAATGGGCTAAAGAGATGATGTCAGCATAAATAGGGAAGGAGGGATGTTCAAAACTCCATCCTTCAACAGATGCAATGAATGAGATGAAAAAACTGGCAGAATCAACTTTTTCTGAGTTCTACTTTCCAATCATAAGTGTATAACCCAGGAAATGCTAATGAAGAAAAAAGAGCTGATTTTTAGTAAGAAAGCTTTGTCATATTTTAATTTACCTTATTATCATCCCCATTCCCCAGTTTGATGGTGGCCATGAAGATGGTATCTCACAGTTCTGGTGCAGGTTCTGGTACAACAGAGGACAATACAGACATTATTCTCAAAGAATTGTGGTACTGTGTTTGGACCTATTTGTTGTGGCTCCCTTCAGTTTTTTAAAAATCAATTGTACTGATATATATTAAGAAAGCGTAAATCCACTCAAAGTGTATAATCAATGGTATTTGGTATAATCACACAGTTGTACATCCATCACTTCAATCATTATTAGAGTATTTTCATTATTCCAATAATAATAAAATTAAGAAAAAAGAAAGACAAACATACAAACAAAAAAACCCTTATCACCTCTCAATCTCTATGTTTACCCTGCTGTGCATAGCTGCTCTTCTGTTTCTTTCTCTCTAATTTATCTGTATTTATATTTTGTAAAAAGCCTTATATATGCATTATTACCCATACTTGTATTTCACATGAGGTTTCACTATGTTATACTGTCCCATTTTACATTCTTTAGCATTCCCTCTAGCAGTATACAGCACCTTAGACTTTCCCCTTCAACCACTGTAACAGCCATATAATAGCTCTGCTAGTTACAAACACTATGTTGTCCTTTCACCATTTCTATTCATTTCCAAATACTAAAAAACAACTTTTTTACCAATTCTTCAAAGACTAACCCTCAACTTTGCATTCTCTACCCTCATTCTATTTTCTGGTGACCTATATTCTAATTATTGACTCCATGAATTTATATAATATATTTAGTTCATAATAATGCAATCATATTATAATTGTCCTTTTGTTTATGGCTTGCTTTACTCAGCATAATGTCCTCTGATTTCATCCATGTTACCAGATATTTTGCAAATTCATTTCTTCTTACTGTTGCATAATATCACATTATGTGTATACAACACAATTTGTTTATCCATTCATCAGTTGATGGATACATGGGTTGTTTCCATCTTTTGGCAATCATGAATAATGCCACCATGAATATTGGTGTGCAGATTTCTGTTCATGTCACTGCTCTCAGTTCTTCTGGGTATATACCTAATAATGATATTGCCAGTTCATGTGACAAGTCTATATTCAACTTCCTTTGGAACTGCCAAACAGTCCTCCATAGTGGCTGTACCATTCTACATTCCAACTGTGATGGTTAGGCTAATGTGTCAACTCGGTCAGGTAACTGTGCCCAGTTGTTTGGTCAAGTAAGCATTGGGCTAATTGTAATACAAGGACATTTATGGACTTTAGTCACCAGTGAGTTTACTGCATGGATAGCTGGTTATACCTACATAAATCAGGGAGATTGCCATCAGCAATGAGTGATGCTTTATCCAATCAATTGAATGCCTTAACAGGGGAAGTGATGTCAGCATTCAAAGGGAATTTCCCAGCTCATCTTTGTACAGCCAATATCTCCTGGAAACTCATCAAGGACCTTCTTTGGACTTTCATCAAAGGCCTGGTTTGCAGACTGCTTGTGGAACTTGGACTTGTGCATTCCCATGGTCACATGAGTGACTCTTATAAAATCTCATATTGACGGATCCTTCCTGTTGATTCTGTTTCCCGAGAGAACCCTGACTAACACAGCAACCAATAGTGAATAAGTATTCTTATCCCTCCACATCCTCTCCAACACTTGTAGTTTTCTGAATTTTTAATAGTGACCATTCTAATATGTGTGAATGATTTTAGTTTTGATTTGCATTTCCCTAATCACTAGTGATGTTGAACATTTTTTCATGTGTTTCTTTGCCATTTGTATTTCTTCTTCAGACAATTGTCTTTTGAAGCCTTTTGTCCAATTTTTAATCGGGTAGTTTGTCTTTTTTATTGTTGATTTGTATGATGTCGTTATATATCATGGATATTAAAACCCTTACCAGATATTTGATTTCCAAATATTTTCTCCCACTGAGTCGGCTGCCTCTATACTCTTTTGAAAAAGCCTTTTGAGTTACAAAAGTGTCTAATTTTGAGGATGTCCCATTTATCTATTATTTTTTCTTTTCTTGTTCATGCTTTGTGTGTAAGGTTTAAGAAACTACTCTTTACCACAAGATCTTGAAAATGTTTTCCTATATTTTCTCCTAGGTATTTTATGGTTGTTGCTTTTATATTTAGTTCCTTCATCCATTTGAGTTATTTTTTGTATAAGGTATAAGAAAGGTATAAGAAAGTGGACTCTTTCATTCTTTTTGATATGACCATCAGGTTCATTCTCCCAGCACTATTTGACCCAAGTGGAAGGCTTGATAGTCTTGTCAAAAATCCTTTGACTGTAGATGTAAGGGTTTATTTTTGAGTTCTCAATTTGGTTCCATTGGTAATCTGTCTGACTTTATGCCAGTACCATGCTGTCTGTATCACTAATTACTGAGTGAGGGGATAGAGTTGAAACAAATGACAGCTGACATGACTTACTGAGGGGAATGGTTTTTATCACACACTCAATCACATAGTACTGTTCAGCTTTGCATACAATCAAGTATTTGGCTTGATTTCTGACTTAGGATGAAATAAAGGGCAGCAGTTTTTGGAAGTTAATTTTCTCCAATAGTTTTTATTCTTTGCTCTAGGGGGTTTTCTCTTCCTTACTCTGTTTTTCTGTCTGTTATATTTACCTTGGAACATTTTTTTTTAAGAAATAAAATTTTATAGATATAGTTGAAATCTCTTTGTACACTCCTCCCTCTGCAAAGGTAACCACTTTCCTGTACATAGTTTCTAATCCTCTAGTCCATTTATTATGATGTACTTACAAGAATGTATACCATACTATTTTGAATATTTTTTCCTCTACATAAGTTGGTGTTTTCTGTAAAAATTTGAAATTATTGATGAATTCCAAAAAGAAATATTGGATTATGTTTGTAAACTGGTCTTTTCCTCTGGGCATATTAGAGTGTATTGGATTCAGAGGTTTTACTTTTACTTAATTAAATTATGGTTAGGGCTTTGATCAGGCCACGTCATTAGGGCATTTAGCCCCTGCCCCTTGGTGGGTGGGGACTCACAGATAAAAGACATGACAAAGGACAGAGTTTGGAATTCTGATGCTGAGTTTTGAGCTGGAGCCAGGGAAGTGAACACACAGGAGAAGAACACAGAGGAATAGAGACAGCTCTTAGACACAGCAGAAGCCCTGGGGAGACAGAGGCATTTGCCTGATAGTCTACAGCTGGCCTTGTGGAGATAGAAGAGAAGCTGAGTCCGGAGACAAGCAAGCCCCAGGAAGAGAGGAAACGAGGAAGCCTGAACCCTCACAGATGATGGCAGGCATGTTGCTCCAACAAGTGGCAATAGATTTTGGTGAGCAAAGTATCTTATGCTTTATGGCCTGGTAAATGTGGGTTTCTACCCCAAATAAATACCCTTTTTAAAAGCCAACAGATTTCTGGTATTTTGCATCAGCACCCCTTTGGCTGACTTATACAGTTCCATAAAGTACTTTTTAACATTGTGTTTATAAATATAAATTTCACAGTTTTTATTGTACCTATCTACACATTTTGAAAATGCAGAGGTTCTTGTTAACCACCACCATAATCAAGTTAAAGAACAGGTTAATCACCCACAATTTCTTCCTGGCATCTTTGTAGTGGACCCTTCTCCTAAACCCCAACCTCTGCCTACCACTAAGTTTTCTGTGTCTATAATTTGACCTTTTCCAGAATGTCATCAAAGTCTTTCCTGTTCTTTTTACGCTCCTCATGCTTCACACAGAATACTACATGTCTGCCTTGAGGACTATAAGCTGAATTACCAGATGCCCCAAACCAGTAACTATTTTGGATCTTATCTTCAGAGGGCACCTAGACCACTTTGTCTCTCGCATTTCACCTGTTTGACAGTCAGTGATTGTTTTAACACCATTGTTGCAATCTCTTAAATTTGTTCACTTCTATGCATGCAAACTGGAATACATTCTCACATTGACCTGAGTGATCCTTTCCTGTTTCACAATCCACTTATTTACAAGAGTTAACAAGAAAATAAACAAAAAGAGACTTCATTTTGATTGGGTACATTTCACATTATCTTGTCCAGAGGGCTGAGGTCTCTTATACATATTTGGTTTATTCCAATTGATTACAGTCACTGGTTTTCCTATTCAACTTGACAGAAGGAGCCTTGTTCTTGCAGCATCCCTTTTTTTTTTTTTTTTATTGCACAGACATGTTTTTATCATTAGATAACTTTTTGAGCATTCACTGTGTAATAGGTGCCATTCTAAGCACTTTCCATTCATTAACTTATTTAATATTCTTTATGACCCCATGAGGTAGGATCCTTTGTTATCTCCTTATTTTTGTATTTTTATTTTTATTTATTTTCATATATATTTTAAAAGATGCTTAGATTACATAGATGTTACACAAAAATTACAGGGATTCCCGTGATCTCCCTCTCCCATACCTCCTATAACATCTCACATAAACCTCTTTCATTAGTGTGACACATCACCTGCAATGGATATACACATCCTGGGGCTTTGCCACTAAGCATAGACTACAGTTCACATCATAGGTCACACTCACTCCCACACAGTTCTGCATGGTATATGCTGCTCTAAAATGGCCTATATCTGTCACCACAACATCACTCAGGACAACCCCCAAGTCCTGAAAAAGCCCCTGTATTACATACAACTGCCATTCCTCTCCCCGCCCCAAAAGTGTCTAGCGGCCAATGGCTTCACCTCACTGTTATGATTTCTTCCATTGCTTGAATCCCAATATGTCTACAACAGAATACCACTGAGTCCACTCTAGTCCATAGCTCTTCCCCCATTCCTGAGAGGACTGGAATGGTGATGTCCACTCCATCTCCCAGTGAGAGTGGGCTTATATCCCATGGATATGGTGGATGGGATTATCCTGCTTTCAGCTGCAGGCTCTCTCCATCCCATTTTTTATGCCAGCAAACAAAAAATACACTGTCATCTTCCAACTACAAGGATGTGTTAAACCCATCTTGTTTTCTGGTCCGTAGATCTGGCCCCATTCCCTCACAAGAACCCACAATAGGATGATGAAGAACAGGCTATATACACACAATGGGAGTCAGGGCAGAGCGCTTTTGTCATTCCACATGATTTCTGTTTAACTTCAGGCTCATTATGTTTTTTCTGCTTTTAACTCTAAGACAGGAATTAGCCATTCTCTATTCTAAATTGAAGTACAATATTACACATGTCCCATATTCATTCATTTACTGTATATTATAATATTCATTGCTTCACAAAATCATTTGTATAAATCGGTAGTTTTCAACCAAGGATGACTTTTCTCCTTTTCCCCTGCAATGCCCACCATGGGATATTTGGCAATGTGTTGAGGTATTTTAGTAGCCATAACTGGGAAATGTGCTACTGGTATCTAGTGGGTAGAGAACATGGGTGCTTCCAATTACCCCACAGTGCACAGGATGGCTCCAACTACAAAAAAAATATTCAGCTCAAAATGTCAAATTGCCAAGGCACTAAATGACAGTGTCATCCAAGTTTTCAGAAAAGGTTGCTTATGTACCAAGTCATGTTTTCTTTCTATTAAGACTCATTTCAGTGATGTCTTTAACCCCATATAAATCAATATTGCTTTGACCACTTTCAGTCGCAGTACCAGATTATTTTGTGAAAGAACTGGGCTTCATCCAAATATCTCAGAAGCAAATATTCCTGGTATTTAGAAAGAACACGTCAACAACAAGACATAAATAAATCAACATATTTAAACATTTAATTACTGAAGCATTCAGAATAACAATGATCATTAACCCGTGAAGCATCTGTTCTCATGCTATAATGTGCCATGCATGACTACTCATATTCCCAGCAAATCAGTATTCACAGACCTTTCTTTTCCTTTAATTTTATTGAAGTATATAATTCATGCATAAACATTCATAAACAATAAGTGTATATTAAAATTTGTGAAGTTACAAAATAATCATGCATAACATCATAGAGGGGTCCTATACATTCCCACCCCCACCAACACCTTGCATTGTTTTGAGACATTTGGTACAAATTATGAAAGAATAGAATCAAAATCTTATTACTAACTATAGCCCATATCTTACATTTGGTTTAATTTCCCCCTAAACCAGCCTATTATTATTTTTTAAATGTATTTTTATTACAGAAGTTGTGAACTTACAAAACAATCATGCACATGTGTAGAATTCCCATACAACAGCCCTTCATCAACACACCACACTGTGGTGGAATATTGTTATAGATTATGAGATAATATCATCTGATTAGTACCACCAACTATGGTCCATAGTGTACATTTGGCACAATTTTTCTATACTCACACATTATCATCACAGTACTTCTTTGGCATAGATGCATGAACATTACAGTATTGCTGTTAATCACAGTCCATAGGTCACACCAATTTTATTTTTCCCATGCTTCTCTACATTCCACCACCCTGCAATAGTGGCATACATCTATTCTAGCTCACAGAAGGACACTCTTATATCTGTACCAACTACCACAATTGTCATCCACCTCCAGGTTCACTGTGTTATTCAGTCCCTAGATTATTCTCTAGCTTTCTTTCAACTGACATTTGTTGGGGACCTTCACAGTAGCACTCAGATCATTTACCTTGTCAACAATGTCAGCAAGATGGCC
>JAQZBX010021785.1:0-32030 GCA_029593785.1 Cabassous unicinctus
TTTCTGTTCTCTCCTTCTGGAACTCCAAGTTTTCAGATATTGGACTTTCTAGATTAGTTCTTCAATTTTCTTATCTTTACTCATGTGATTTTTTCCATCTTTTTTCATTTTGTTCTTCTTTCTGGGAGACATCTTATTTTCACCTTCTCTTCGCTTTATATTCTAACCCTTCTAATGGATTTTCTATTTTCCTATCATGGTTTTAATCCCTAAGAGCTCTTTTTTGTTCTCTGAATACATATATATTTTAGCTGAGAGGCAAGCACAAATGTAGCTGTTAACAGTTGTCTTTATAATATGGGTATAACGTCTTCTCTCATTTTCCTGAGAGTATTACTGATGGTTCCCTCCCTCCCTCCCTCCCTCCTTCTCTCTCTCTCTTTCTTTCCTCCCAGTTGTTTTTTCTAGTGGGGCTTTAGTCTCTAATGCACTTTTGCTCAAAAGTATGGAAATCCTTGGTTGTCTGTTGATGATTAAGAACCAAACTGTGGGAAGCGGGTGTGGCTCAATCGATGGAGCTCCCGTTTACCATATGGGAGGCCCCGGGTTCGCTTCCCGGGGCCTCCTTGTGAGGGCAGGCCGGCCCGCCCGCGTGGTGCGGTGGGCTGATGCAGCAAGGGGGAGATGGACAGACATGGAAAAGGCACACAGCAAATGGACGCAGCAAACACAAGCAGCAAGGGGGGGATAAATAAATAAATAAATAAATCTTAAAAATAAATAAATAAATAAAGAACCAAACTGTGGTTATGTTTAGAGAAACATACTAAAATATTTATAAATAAAATGGCATGATGATGGAGATTTGCTTCAAAATAGTCAGAGGTGGGGGAATGGGTAGGGTGATAGAAGAAACATGATTATCCATGAGTTGGTAAGTGTTGAAACTGGGTAATAAGTACCCTTACTTGTAGGTATGTTTTCCATAATTAGAAGTCAGGGAAAAAAGAGAGTTTTGGATAAAAAAGTTGACTAGACTAGAACCATAAAACATGTAGGAGGAATTTGTCAATTTTGAGCTTCACATAGGGAGAACCTGGTGAGCCTAGACACAAGAATCTGAGGTCCTTCCTCTTGCGTCAACCAGCTCCCAAACAGCAGTGCCCTTCCAAACTCCTGCTAGGAAAATAAAATTCTGGCTGTTAGTGTGCTGGGAATCAAGTCAGGGCAAGGGCTGGGGTGGCCTCACCAGGCAGGTTTCAGTATATAAAGTGCCACTTCATCTCTCCAGTTTTTAAGAGTACCCATACCCTCCACTGAACTTGGTATCTCCCAGTCAAGAAACCCTCTATTTCATCCTTTCCGGAAGGAAGGTCTACATGTGGTTGCATGGTATAAAAGACGAAGTGATCCATGGGACCCTACTGCATTTCATAAAAATTTTACCCAATCCTTTTTATTTTAGCACTCTCCTTGATCCCAGTTCCAGAAGTACCTGGTGCTGCCAGTTCCTATACTTCTTAGAATTCTGTGGCATTCATTGATTGGGTCTCTGCTTTCCCCACTTATCAGCTTAGAATTACCTTTCTCAAATCTCCTAAAGTTAGCTGTTTTCCAGCTTCCAAATCTTTATTGCTCTTGTCTCCTCTCCTGTCAGCCTTGTGGGTTTACTGCAGTTTTAGTTGGGTTTCAGGAGGGAGCAAAGGTAGGTAAAGTATTTGCATGTGTTCAATCTGCCATCCTAGCCTAGTACTCCATCTTCAGTTTGTTTGTTCTCTTATATTAGGGAGAGGGAAACTAGTATATAGTCTGATCCAAAGGTACCCTGCAAAGCATCCAGCTTTTCTTGGCTTGCTTCTTCCATCTCTCCCAATAAGCAAAAACAGTCCTAGGAGAGCACGCACACGCTCCTGCCTTTTCCTACCAAAGCCCAGAGTTCCACCACTGTGCAGATATGTTCGTGGTGCTCTCCTACTTTTGTGTGTGGTGCTCTCCGACCTTAGCAAGAACAATCTCTGGGCTGCAGCACAAACAAAAAATGCAATGGACAGAGTCCTAGAATGTCTGAGCTCTGGCTCCACCCCTGTGTGATCTTCACCAGGCCCCCATTTCCCCATCTCCAACATTCTCAGAAAGCTCTACCCACCATCTGAGCTGAAGAAGAGCTAAACCCAGGGGCAAAAATAGTTTAGGCAAAATGAATCTAACCCAAAGAAAATCCCCATTCACCAGACACAGCCAGGGCCTTGGGGTGCATGAGTCAGTACTTGAGACAATGCTTCCTTCAGGTTGTCTCCAGTGTAGGAAGGAAGATGGTCACAGATCCCATCCCACTCCAGTGGCCCAGTGTGCCAACAGGCCAGCTGCTAACACAGAGCAGGCTTCCTGTTGTGCCATCTCAGCAAGAGCTGCACGGGAGAGCCTGAGTCCTGGCTCACTGCCATATAGCAAGAGCACTGCCAGTGTGCAGTACCCTAGCCTCTCCTGGCCCCTGGCCCTCAGCTCACTCTATCCCTCCAGAAAAGGCCAAAAGAGGCCAGACTTGCTTATGAGGCAAATGATTCACCACGCAGACTCCCTGACTCTCCACCTCAGCAAAGGTGTGGTACTGCTGGGAGATGGTGGGGAGATGCCAGCAGCAGCTAAGGCCCTGGCCAAGTTCAGCATTATTAGCAGAGCTCACTGAGTTCCACCGGCACAACGAGCAAAGATGTGCTTCCCAACAAGCATGTGGGCAAAGGCAGCTGGAAGTCCTGACAGAAGAACTATGGAAAGCAGAAAGAAATGGGTCCTTGGGGATTTAGGATACTCCCTCTCATGGTACAGAAGAGGAAACCAAAGTGAATGGAAGTGCCCAATGCACTACTGGCAAAGCCAGAATATCCGGCACAGTGACCACTTCCTATGTGCCAGAGCTAGAGCAATAGCTGAAACTACAATGGTCTTCCTTTCAATGTCCATAACCTGAAGAGGCATAATAGGTGCTCAATAAACAGGTCTTTAACGAGTGAATGAATGCAAATCATCCCCAAATTTTCTGATTAAATCAGTTTAGACAGTGGTCCCCAAAATACCTGTTCAAGGGCTACGTTAGAATCACCTAAGATGCTACAGCAATGATTCCCAACCTTTAAAAATTCTGTCCTTGCAGGAGAGGATTGTGGGAAGATGGCATAGTAGGAATCTCCAAGTATCACTCCCTCCATCAAAACAATTATTGAACTGGCAAGAACTATCTGAATCAACTATTTTGAAAGTCTGGAGTCTAGTTGAACACTGTGTAACATTCAAGGAGGAGTGGGAGGAAGAGGCTGGTAAACTGAGATAAATACCAGTGACTTTCACCCTCCCTGCAGCAGCTACCACCTCCTTTCCCCCAGCCTCATGGTGGGCGGCAATGGGGTCTGAAGCTAGTGCTCCTAGCACAGCTTGTTGGTGTCAGAGTGGGACATAAAGACCTAGTCCTCCAAACTCCAGGGTGTGAGGTCTGATTGCTAATTATTGCTTTTTTTTTTTCTTTTTAAAAGATGAAAACACAGATTATACTTTTATAAAAAAAAGAATTTTAATACAGAAAATGAAGGCAGCATTTTGCAAATTTATTGCTCAAAGGGGTATCTCTATTTGAGCAAACCAGCATGTTACACTTCGAGAAACAAAATGTTACAGCTTGTACACCAAAATTTAAAAATGAAATGATTACCAAGTTAATGGTAATACCAAGGTGAAGAATTAAAAAGAAATCCAAAAGGTCAGCTGCATCATGATCTCTCGTTAGTGCGCCTCTATTTTGGGAAACTTTAACATTTCAGCAGACATTCAGGTAGCCTTTTAGGTAAAAAGATTTCACATGACTACTCTTGCTGTTTGTGCGATCATCTTCTATAGGCAGCACAGTGTCGAGAACAGAGTAGGTGCTACTTCCGCAGAATACACTTTGGGAAACGCTCTTCCGGATTGTTTTCAGCAGCCTTTTCCCCTCTGCATGCTATGTCCTCCTCCCCCTCCTCCTCTCAACCGGACCCTGAGTGTGCACTTCCCGAGTTGCTGCGTGGTCTCTGCTTTGGATCAACGATTTCAGATTACTGGGGACTGGCTCTGAGGATGATTATTGTTCCAACCCTCCTCAGGAAAAGGCAGCAGAGAAATCTTAAAGACAGTTAGCTTTCCTCAAAACTATGGAAATCAGTTAAAAGGCTGCATTAACTGGGCAAGTGCTGAATCAAGAAACGGCAGCTTCAAAAGCCATAGAAGAAACGCCTGGCACCCTTGCTGACCCCTCACCCACTTCCTCCACAATGTAGGGTAGGCCAGCTTGTGCTTCCATTGTGGGTCCCTGGCCCTTTTCCGGAGGGAGCAGAGTGGCCCCATACGCATACTGGGGTGCATGTATATCAGTGCCAATCTATGAGATGGAGTTCTAAGAGATTGTGCCAAGAAACTTGCCAGGCTTCTGGAGTTTGCCCTGTAGGCAGAGGAGCTGCTTGCAGACAGCTAGGACAGTGTGAGAAACAATTACATTGAAGCAGCCTGGAGCAAAGGACTAACTGCATTAAGTCACTCAGGAGAGTGCCCAGGAGTGGGTGAAAGTCTATTTTCAAAGGGAGAAGATGGGGTGTTCACTCAAACTCCTATAAACTGTAACAAGGGAATTCCCAAGGCCTCTAGCAAGCACAGGCTCAGGAAAAGACCTTCTCCTGCCACAGCCCCAGGCTCCACACAGCACCCAGGCTCAGATAAGACAGAAAGGACCATGCACTTTGCATTTGTCTCAGGATGCTCTTCTTCACTGGAAGGCTAAACTCTGAAGGAAACCACCAGCCAAAGCAGAGACAATTTGCAAAGACTGTGAAAGGTGCTTTTTTGCTTTGGTTTGTTTTGAGTAGATCCTGGCATTCAAGAAAATCTCTGTCATATCACTAGCTGGATACAAACTTAAGGAACAAACAGCTCAGAGACTAAAGGGTTGACACTTTAAAATATTAAAATGTACAGTGTGTAACAAAAGATTACAAGACAAACAAAGAAACAGGAAATGATGGCCCATCCAAAGGAACAAGACAAAAATCCAGAAACCATCAATGAAGAGGACCACACTTTGGCCTTACTGGACAAGGACTTTAAAAAAAACAATGTTCGAAATTCTCAAGAACATAAAGGAAAACTTCAAGGAAGAACTAAGGCATATGAGGAAAACAATGAATGAACAATATGGATTTTCTTTGAGATTCTCCATAGGAACCAAACATAAATACTGGAGTTGAAGAACACAATAACTTGAATGAAAAATGCCCTGGAGGGTTTCAATAGCAGATTGGAGCTGGCAGAAGAATAAGTGATTTCAAAAACAAGACAACTGAAATGATTCATGCTGAGGAGCAGAAAGAAAAAAGAATAATAATAATAAAATGAACAGAACATAAGAGAGCTGTGGAACATCATCAAACATGCCAATATACACATTATGGGAGTCCCAGGAGAAAAAAGAGAAATGGCAGAAGGAATATTCAAAGAAATAATGGCAGAAAACTTCCCAAATTTAACAAAAGACATGAACATATATATTCAAGAAGCCAACAAACTCCAAACAGGATAATCTCAAAGAAAGCCATGCCCAGAGACACATGGTAATCAAACTGTCCAATGCCAAGGACAAGGAGAGTCTTCTGAAAGCTGCAAGAGAAAAGCAATGAGTTATATACGAGGGAATCGCAATAAGATTAGGTGCCAATTTCTCATCAGAAACCATGGAGGCAAGAAGGAAGTGGGACAAAATATTTAAAGTGCAGAAAGAAAACAATTGCCAATGACATATTTTATATCTGGCAAGATTTTCTTTGAAAAAATGAGAGCGATATTAAGACATTCCCAGATAAACAAAAGCTGAGGCACTCCATTACCGCTAGACCTACCCTACAAACACTGCTAAAGGGAGTAAGTTCTTCAGAATGAAAGGGAAGGACACTAGATAGTGGATCAAAGTGGCACATAGAAATAAATCCAGTTCTTTATTTATAGATGCCAACACTATTGCAATTGTATTTTTTTTGGTATGTAACTCCATTTCTTACAGGTGCAAAAATGCAAATGCATTAAAAAGTAATGATAAACCTACAGTTTTGAACATATAGTGTTCAAAGATATAATTTGTAACAAGTTCAAAATAAGGTGGGGGGACAGAGGAGTAGAGGAACAGTGTATGCAGATGGCATTGAAGATAAGTTGGTATAAACTCAAATACAGTTGTTATAGATTTAGGATGTTAAATTTTTACTCCATGGTAACAAAAAATCAAATACGTGAAAAAAATATATTCAGAAATAAATGAGAGGGATTCAAAATGGTACAACACAAAAAAAATAAAATAAATATGAAAACAGGCATTAAGGGAAGAACTTAGGGTCAAAAAAGGTATAACACAGAGACAAAATAGCAAAATGGCAGAAAAAAAATACAACATTATCAGTGGTGACTTTAAATGTAAACAGATTAAACTCTCTAGTCAAAAGGCAGAGATTGGCAGACTGGATATAAAGCATGACCCAACTAATGAACAATCAGGAAAAGAAATCATGAAAAAAATTCCATTTACAATAGCAACTAAATGAATCAAATATTAGTAATATTAATAAAATATTAGTGTGTGCCACCCACTGGATTAAGTAATTTACACCCACTATTTCATTTAACCTTCTCAACAACTCTGGAAGATAAGTACCATTACTATGCCCACTTTCAGATGTGAAAACAAATTCAAAGAAGCTGGTTCACAGGTGATAAGAGGCAGGGCCAAGACATACTCAAAGAAATCAGAATCAGGGCTCTAGACCAACGTAACATATTAAGTATCCACTAAGACAATGCTTTTAAATGAATTTGTATTTCGTCAACACAACAGCATCTACACATCTAAAAACAGAAGTATAAATATTTGCACTTTCCACACACATGTTTAGACTCAAAAACACCTTGCAATAGCCCCCTTCCCAGGGGTCTGCAGCCCACTATTGGGAACCAGTGATTTCAATTACCACGGCCAGAAGCACATGATGCAAAAAGTGAGCAGGTTATGGCCCCTAAGGAAAGGATCTACACATGTGCTATCATCTTACATCCAAGCAGGTATCTGCAAACCTCCAGCTCCAGAGGAGGGAAAGGGAGAGAAATCTCCAAGTAAGGGTTAAAACAGAAGGACAGAGTCAGCAGCATTTGGAAGGATGAGAAAACAAACTGAAAACACAGCAGAAAAGAACTGCTACATTAGCAATCCTGGCAGCATATCATGGAAGGCCTGAGAGGGATTAATAACAGGAAAAGAGCCTAAAATCTGTGACCCAGACTGCTAGTCACCCTTCAGGGGTTAGTCTTCCCTCCTCCCATAGGAATAGAACCTCCAATTTCAAGGCTGGCGCCTGGCCATTCATAACATTAACTACATTTCCCAGTCTCCCTTGCAGCAAGGTGTAGCCAGGTAATTAAGAAGTGTCACCTGGCTGCTCTTTCTAATGTGCCCCAAAGGAATCAGCTCAGGGCCTTTGGCCTTTCTTCATCCCTTCCCACATTGTGATGCCTGGAACATGAATGTGTAGGCTGGTGGTCTAGCCACCCTCGCGATCATGAGTTGGCTGAGCTGTGAACCAGGAGCCTGGATCTCTGAGGGTCATGGAACCAGCCACGGGCTGTCTCCTGCCAGACTTCTATGCACAAGAGAAATAAACTTCTCTCTGATTTCAGCCACTGTTATTTTGGGTGTCTGTTTCTCATTGCTAACTTAATCCAACTAATAGAAAGTATAATTCCATTACTACAGACATCTCTTTACAGCAAAATAGAAATGCATTGAATTAAAATTGTAAATCTAGGGGAGCGGGCGTAGCTCAGTGGTTGAGTGCTTGCTTCCCATGTACGAGGTCCTGGGTTCAATTCCCAGCACCTCCATAAAATAAAATTAATATAAAAAAGTTAAATTAAATTAAAGTAAAGTAAAATGTAAATCTAAACCTAAAGCAACATTCATCAATAAAATCTCAGTACAATATAGGCAAAGACTTCGATGGCCTCTCTCAACTGCTGTAAAACTAATCAACCTGAAACATGTTTCAGCTGCGTATTTTGTAAAGCAGCTGTCATGTTCTATAATAATTGCTGACTTAAATCTTAAATAAGAAAAACCCACATAAACAGAAGACCCATATATATCAGGCACTATGCTAACCACTGGGTGTTCAAATATAAATGAAACCAATAACTTCCCCCTCAGGAGATCAGTATCTGCCAGAAAGAAGATTCAGGGGTCAGAAAGGATAGAGGGATAGAGTTCTAGCAACAAAATGACAAAAAAAAAAAAAAAAAAAAAAAAAAAAAAAAAAAAAAAGGCAAAGGGCTTGAATAGATATTTCTCCAGTGAAGATATACAAATGGCCAATAAGCACATGAAAACATGCTCAACATCATTAGCTGTTAGGGAAATTTTAAAAATATTAAAACTACAATGAGATGCCACTTTACACCCACCAGGATGACTGTTATTTAAAAACTGGAAAATAATAAGTATTGGCAAGGACACAGAGAAATAGGAAACCTTATGCATTGGTGGGAACGAAAAATAAATGGTGCAGCCACTGTGGAAAACAGTTTGGCGTGCCTCAAAAAGTTAAACATAGAATTACAATATGACCCAGCAATACCACTTGCATTTTTTAATATAAAGTATAAGTTACATAATGATGATGATGATGATAACAGCAGCAGCAGCAGGAGGTACCATTTTCAGCATGCCAGCTGTATCCTAGGCATTATGCTGGGAACTTGTCAAATGATGCCTCATTAGGTCCTCATGATAGCCTTGCAAAGTGGGAATATGCTCATTTTACAGATGAGAAAACCGGAGCTCAGAAGTTAAGTATCTTTTCCACGTCTAAGAAGAGAAGGAGCCAGGATTTGAATCCCACTCTGGCTTCTAAGCCCATGCTCCATCCACTACACCAAGCTGCTCCCTCAACTTGGGGGTCAAATGTTGAGTAGTTATATGTCTACAATACCCTAAGATGCCTTGTGGTCTGCTGGTCATTTGCCACAGTGTATGAGCTATACCTTCATTTTATTTGTCTTGGGACAGTCTCATATCCTAAATTAACTGAGTAGGAACTTTACTTACTGTTATATTCTGTATAAGCAAGCGTCCATACCATTGATGAAAAAAAAAAGAATGTTTATTATTTTGAAAATATAGATGAGTATAGAGAAAAACTTGTCACTCACAA
Organism: Cabassous unicinctus; assembly: GCA_029593785.1. Classification (NCBI taxonomy): domain Eukaryota; kingdom Metazoa; phylum Chordata; class Mammalia; order Cingulata; family Chlamyphoridae; genus Cabassous; species Cabassous unicinctus. Next base: position 9,204 of record JAQZBX010021785.1, read on the forward strand.
CCCTACTACCCAGATATAACCATTATTAGAATTTTGGTTGGTATATAGCCTTCAGTAGTTTTCTATGCCAAGGTCATGGTTACTTCTCATTGGCAGAGACAAGGAAGGAAACCTGTGTTTAGAAAGAAGAGAACTGGCAGAGAAGCCACCAGAACTAGGAGTCAAAACTAATTCTACCTCTAAGTCCACTGCCCTTTCTACGACAACCCAGCTGGGTCTACCGAATACTATTCTACATCCTTCTAAGAAAGGGGCAATCTTTTCATTTGAACGAGAGTGCTTTAGAAGTTAAGACTGTAAATATTTTGGAAGCTCCCTGATACTAAGGATCAAACCATAATACTTTGGTAAGGTGTGGCAGCAAAAGCTTGCTGACAAGCAGCATCTCACTTGGCATTATTTAGGATAAATGTGTGCTAAAAGCATCACTAGCTGAGACAATGCTGGCGGGGGGCCGGGGGGCAGGGGGTAGGCGGGTAAGGGGCGTGGGGAGGGAAGGAAGGTCTGAAAGCCTGAAAACATTTTAGAAGTTCTGAGATTGGCTTTGAGTTGTACAGGCTGAACTCTGAAAACTCAGTAACGCTAATCTTCCTTAAGCCACATCCATCTACATGGAGTATATGGGTTCTTTGCCATAGGTAAGATCAGGGGGAGAACTCGGAAGAGAAAGTGTAAGAATGAGAACTTAAAAAGCAGAGGAAACCTTAGGGTCCTGAGGTCCTGTAATTTCCATTAGATCTTCACCCTCAAAATAGGCATGTATTTGGTGTTGAGCAGTAGCAGACAGGACAAATACAGCTGTTCAGGGGGACCCAAAACAAAAGGTTCTCAATCCAGGATCTCCCTTCAGTCCTTTGGACACTAGGTCATAAGAACTATGAAATCCCTTGACTGACCTATCTTTAATTTTCTACCCATCTCTAGGGCTCTGCTCCCTGACCCATCTCTAATTTTCTACTGATCTCATTACCCTTTTCACAGGGGAATCTCCAGTTCCTGTCCCCAACCATACTCATCACTTGTCTTTTTCCTTTCTAAGATGTGTGTGCTGCCCAGCGATTGAACTCCAGCCCAAAAGAAAGGGCCTCCAGAAAGCTAGAAGAAAGGCAGCGGCTCATGTATCAGAAATGTAAAAAAGTGTCAACTGCAAGACCGCTGGAGCTCAGCTACACTGTTCACCAACAGCCACAGTTAGCCATAGAAGAAACACTGCTCACTGGTAATTCACCCCAGGCAGGACCATTCTTCCCACTCCAAAATGGAGGCAAAGGTTATTTCACACAGAGAAAGATTCCCCTTGCTCCCATCATAGCCAAGGGGTCAGAAAGTCTTCCCTACAAGCTTGGTATTATCAAAAGTGGTCAAGGGAAGCCAATGTGGCTCATTGGTTGAGCGCCGGCTTCCCACATACAAGGTCCTGGGTTCGATCGCCAGTTCAGGTACCTCAAAAAAAAAAAAAAAAGTTACTGGAAAAGTGGTCAGAGTGCACTGGGTGGAATCCTGAAGCACAAGGATCAGCCCCTTTCCAGAAGGTCACATGCCCCAACAAACCCCTCCCTAAGATGCAGGGCTTCATGGGCAGATATGATCAGGACCATGAGGACCACCCTGACCAACTGCATCATCCACCCTGTTCTCCAAGAAAAAGGTACCACCACCATGGGTGGAAAGGGGTTTGAGGTTTGCTAAGTCCCAGCCCCAGCTAAAGCCTCTAAAATACAACCAGCATCCATGATAGGCAGTGTTTAAGCAGGGATGCAGTAGGATCAGATTTGTGTTTTAGCAAAAACAACCATGGTTGCAATGTGACAAACTCACTGAAAAAGTAATAGTGGACTTTAACTTATTGTAATAAGTAACCTATTACAATTGTCCAGATGAACTAAGGTCCTGGAGATGGGGATGATGGGACAACCAGGCAGAGTAATTACACATATAGGGAAAAGGAGTGGTCAACACATTCTGGGATATCGCTCTGTCATCACTCCAGCTGGGCACTTATGTCATCAATCTTAGGGGAAGGAACAAGCATTTAGTGAGGATAGGGGCTTTTCGTGGTTGCACTCCCCTCTACCTGTGGGCCAATATCCATCTACCCACTCTTCTCTTCCAACAGGGACTGGAGTTTCCCAGCCCTCTCCAGCCTTCCCACAACCACCCAGGAACATGGCTCCATCATTTCCTACCAGTTGTAGCCACCAGCTCACACGTCACTGTCTGAGCCCGATGCAGCCCCAGAGTTCTGGCATGCACAGACCAGACACTCTCTGCTAACGCAGCTTCGTCCTACATTCATCCGGGACCAACTGGCAAGCCCCAGATATCAGTGCACTGCACGTCATGATGTCAGCCAAGGACGTGCAGCAAGGAGCTCAGGGAATGAGGCCAAAGGAGACAGGGCAGAAAGATAAGCTTCCCAGGGCTGGCTAATGTCTTGCTCTGTAGAAGCATTCCCCAGACAGGCACCTGGACCTTAAGCAGAGGCGTCAGACAGGCTGGTTAGTTACCAGGACTGTGATACTGGGGCCTTGGTTCAAACCCTGAGGGTGTCCAGGGCTCCAGGCCACTCCCAAATCTGGTTGGCCATCTCATGACATGAGCCATGGGAATAAGGGAAAATTAGATGTAAACATGTAAAACAGCCCTTCAGAAACAATTCAAAGCACCAGCTTTCTTCATCACGTGCCCCTGTGTTCACCATAGGATTCAACAGTGTAAGGTGTGGATTTCTGCTGCCTTGTTGGGTTAGAGGGTAGAAGGGAACATGGCAGGGAACTTATATATTTTAGATCAAAAATGGCTGATCTCAAGTAGTCACAGCACATTCATCAGCCTTGAAAATGACTCCTTTAACCAGCTCCAGCTTTCCATGGGAACTTCACTTTCATCTCTTCCTTGGATGCTATACCCCTTCCCATGCTGCAGAGTAAAGATTTTCTTATGGCCAAGCTTCTTGTGATTAAAACTAGAAAATAAGTGCCATCTCCCAGGCCAAACCTCCAGCATGTGTTTTCAGGGCACCTCGCTCCCTCAAACATCCTAAAATATGACTACTTCAAAAAGAGGTCAACTTGGACACCTACAGCCATTGCCATCTTGTGCAAATTAAACCCAGATAACACAGTTGGGGTGCCAGCCCTGAGCTTATCCAGACACAGATGTCATCAGCAGGAAACAGAAAACCAAAAGCGCAGTTTTTGCGCAGCTACTTTACTTATTAAAGAACAGCCCTTCAAACATTCCCTGTCCTGAATTTTTCCCCCTTCAAGCTCAAATTGACTAAGCAGAGCTGCCAGATTCCTGTCATATCTCTAAGACCCCCAGCCACAAACCAGATGAAAATAATTTTTAAAAAGAGGCAGCACATCAGATCCTTGATGGTTTTGTCAACAAAACCATCTTTACTTCTTTCCTGACGGGTAGGCATGGGGTGATACTGCCACACGGGCTTCCCAAGTCCTTGGATCCTTGAGTTCCCACCCGTGTTCTCTGAGCAGACACAGCAGACTGTATTTTCCAAAACGGCACAACATCTCCCATCTTATACACTTTCCTCCAAGGTGACCGGACACTCTGCCCAGTGAGATCTTGACACAACATGACTTCTAAGCTAGATCAATCAGAAAAGCTGATGCAGGTTTCCCCTTGTTCACTGGAGCCACTATGTAAGGCGGCCAACAGCCCTGAGAAAGCCATGCTGTGAGGCAGCCAAGTGACAGCGCGAGGTTACATGTAGGCACCTCCATCAACAGTTCTAATCTTCAAGTCGTCCTAGCCCAGGCACCAGCCATGCTCATGACCAAGCCTTCAGATGACTGCTCCTCTACCTGCGTTGCCACCTTCAGCTTTCAAGTCTTCCCAGCTGAGGCCTCAGACATTAAGAAACAGAGACAAGCTATTCCTACAATGCCCGTTCCAAATCCCTGACCCAAAGACTCCATAAGCATAATAAAATGCTTAGGGTGGCTTATACCAAATCAATTGTAATGGAAACAGCAGGTGACACACTTGGGAGTTCATCCTCATATCTGCTGCTATCAGAGAAGTATCTGCTCTTAGAAATAATATTTTTAAAAAAGAAAAAGGTGCCTGTTATTGAGCATTTATTTTGTACCAGGCATTATGCCAAGAGCTTACATGTGTAATTTCATTTAATCCTCATTACAATGTTATGAGTAAATACTAGGATTAACGCCATTTTACAGGAAAGGAAATGAATTCAGAGGTTGAGACCTTGCTCAAAACCAGATCTGCCTGGCTCAGAGCTTGCAACACTGTACTACACTGTGTTACTGTGTCCTCTAGTCTCTTAAGAGAGAAGTTGCTATATGGGGGACTCAATTACCTTGGAACATGGCTTCCTATTCAATATTCTAAACCCAGGGGATAGAGGCCCGCTATCAAAAGACACTTGGCTCTAAGTTAGAGCAGGACCCCCTTCTTAGAAGGTCATTGCTATGGCCTATCCACTATACCATACTGCCAACCCCCTCTGAATCCCACCCATTCTTTAAGGCCTAACTCCTCCATCAAAGCCTTCTCCAGAGCCCATCTCATGTACCTCTTGGCATACTATTTCATATAGTGCCATAGTTTTCTGATTGTTTGGGATGTGTTTAAATAGCATGGCTCCTGAGCGTGGAAGGAATACATTTTCTCATTTCCTAGAACATCTAATACAATAGGGGGCACATCAATTTCCCTCTAGTACCTGTTGGATGATTAAATTGGTAGAGAAGCATAATCCACAGACAGTGTAAATGTTCCAGGCTCTGTTGACCTGCAGTTCACCCAGAGCATCACAGAAGAGAAAGGATTTGAGGATAGGGGAAGAAGCAGCACAACCCACCACAGATACCACTCTCATCCTACCACCTTGCAAGGCAAGAAAGTCCCAACCCCAAGGCACAAACACTTGGAGTTGCCATGTTGAACCACAAATCCTTGATAGCCCCAGAAAGCTAGGAAACACAGATTAAAGTGTCCTATCAATCACTGCTCATCCTCTCCATCGGAGAGCAGGAAGTGACCAACCCCAAGTACCTCCTCACGCAAAGATAAGCTTTGTTCTGACTCAGTGTCTTTCCACGCATGTCAGGGATATCTTTTCTAGTTCCCTCCTCCCACCTGTGTGCCCAGTGAGATAGTTAAGATGAGACCTGTGCCTCTACCTTCCCAGTCTACCTCCAAGGACTCCTCTACAAATCCTACTCCCCATGAAACAGAGTTAAGGATCTTACCATGGTCGGGCAAAGTCAAACCACACACAGATTCTCAAGTGGTATACCTCAGATTCTGGGGGAAAACAATCTATTCCTTCCTTCCCTCCTGCCTGGAAAGAAAGACATAATGGGCAGAGCCACAGTTATGTTTACTGCATTAGTTCCTGTCCTCCATGGGAGCTTCCACGTAAGAAAAGTTTTAGAATATTTCCTTTTTCCCTGTGCAGGGACATCCTTACTCTTCCTGGAAGGTCATTATCAGTGACCTTCCCAGCTCTAGCCTCTCCTCCTGTTGATAAATATCATATCAAGCACCCAAAAGCTTATGAGGAACCTAAAAATGGCCAAATGCAGACCCCATGCAACCTAGAGTCGTGTGTATAAAGCCATAGACTCATGTTAGAGCACAGGGCAAGGCTGCGTCTAACTGGGAACAACAACAAAAAAAAAAGACTGCAACCTAAAGTAAATAAAAATTAGTCAGATTCTTTATTTACTTTTCTCAAGCACCCAGAGGGTTTATAATGGTCCACAGCAGCACTTTTTCAAATCCCATCTTCTTCTCCAATCCACTGTCATTAAACAAATGACAGTGTACCTTCTCAGTACAAAATTCCTTTCTAAAAGAGTAGTTCTGGGAAGCGGGTGTGGCTCAGTGGGTGGAGCACCCGTTTGCCATGTGGGAGGCCCGAGTTCGCTTCCAGGCGCCTCCTTGTGAGGGCAGGCCGGCTCGCGCGGCGCCGTGGGCTGATGTGGCGGGACCTCACAGCAGGGGGGGGAGATGGGCAGACACGGAGAGGACACCCAGCAAGTGGACACGGCAGCACGGGCGGCAGGTGGGGGGATAAATAAAATAAATAAATCTTTAAAAAAAAAAAAAAAAAGAGTAGTTCTGCCAGAAAGAGCTCGCATCACAAAATCTCAAAAGTGCCAGTAGCAGCAAAGTGAATATTCTCTTCATGAGGCAGGAGAAAGAAAAGGCTGGGAAGTTTCACTCATTAACATTTAGGTGCTATTCTACCAGCAATCAATCCAAATAGGAGCATTAAAGAATGAGCGGAGAAAAGTCAATGTGTCTTTCATGATATTAACCTAAAAATATAAGTAGGCACCACAAAACATGCCTTGCTCTCCTCCACGGGGAATTAGAGTTGCTTCGCTGGTCTGATTACAAACTCAGCTGCAAAGGCCACGCCCCAGGAGGCTCTGCTTACCTCTAAGATGACACCGCACTGAAAGCCATGGCATCAAATGGCCACGCGGGGTTCTGCAGATAATGAATGTGTCCAAACCCTTTTTGAATGTTTACGTTCCTTTTCTGGATTAAAAAAAAAAAAAAAAAAAATCCCAGAAAAAATCATCTGTGGATTTATCTAAAACCTATAGCTATTTCCCTTATTTAAATAAAAACAAAGCCAAAACACAAACACAAGCAAAAACAAGAGTCCACTGTCTCACTTTTGGACAGCTATAGAAGAATTTAGGTTCAGGACACAAACAATAACAAGAAGCAAAGCTGAGGCTACAGAATGATGGCTGAGGTTCAAATTGTACCTCCGGAGGGACCATGGGAAAAGGAGAAATGACAAACTGACTCTTTACTCTTGTACATTTTAGGACATCAACTCTGGAGATGCCAGAGCCCCTAGCTGGAATGGCAAAGGAGCCTGACAGTTTGAATTTTATGAATTCCAGAAAAGATTGCTTTTGAACGAATACATTGCTGTGGGTGTTGAGTCCCTTCGATTGAATTAGATTCAGTTAAGTGATTTTGATGAGATGACTTGATTAGATCGTTTTTGATTGGAACATCAGTGAGGCAGGTGGGGTCTCCACCCTCTTAATTGAGCCTTATATAAATAAAGATGCAGAGAGAGACACACAGAGAAAGGAACCTGCCATTTTGACCCGGCCATGTGAGAGAGAGGACTCTAGGTTTGCCTACAGCTGCAGATATGTCCCTGAGAGGCTCAAGGAGATGAGACCCAGGGAGAGATGCCTGATGGCCCACAGCTGAGCTCCAGGTGAAAGTGGAGAGAGACTGGAAGACCCACCATCTTGCCTTGCCATGTGGCAGGATGCCAAGATCACCAGCAGCTGACTTTGGTGAAAAAGCATCTCTGCTGATGCCTTGATGTGGACATTTTCACACCCTCGGAACTGTAAGCTTTTACCTTGATAAACTTAAAAGCCAACCCACTTCTGGTACGTTGCATTGGCAGCCTTTGGCAAACTAATACAGAGCCCTTCCCTGCAATTCCATATGTGGGATGACCTGCCCCATAAAGGTCTCTGAGACCAGGTGTGAAGTCGAGGTCTGGCAGAGCACGCTGCTAGGGAAGGGTCTCCTACTGCACTTTGTTCCCAAAGAGCAGAACAGAGAGACTACCACACAAGCTCTCAAGAGCCCACAATTTGAGTTCAGACTCCACCATTCTCTAGCTATGTGTTCTTGGACAAGGCATTAAACTTTTCTGAGCCTCAGCTTCTTCTACTATAAAATGGGGATACCAGGACCTCTGCCTTCAGTACCTCATGTAGATACTATTTCAAATAAAATGATGTCTAAAAAAAGCACTCAGAATTCTAAAGCATCAGTTGAACATAAAATATGGTTATTCTTCATCCCATCTCTAAGAATGAATACTTGGGGGGGTGGGGATTGAAGGGACCTTTATTGCTATCACTATGAATCAAAAGATAAGGAAAAAAATCAGATAATGTGGTGTTACACTAATAATCTTAAATCATCTGAGAGACATTTATGTGGGAAAAATTTAAGACCCCAGTTATTTTCCATTTTTAAGTTTGCAACCCAGTGAAAATAATTACTTTTACAATGTCATGCTGCCATCACCACTTTCCATTTAAAAAAATTTTACCACCCAAACAGAAACTCTGTACTCATTAAGCAATAAGTCCCTTTCCCCTTCCCTGCAGCCCCTGGTAACCTCTAATCTACTTTCTGTCTCTATTAATTTGCTTATTCTTGATATTTCATATAAGTAGAATGTTACAATATTTCCAAAATAAAGATGGAAAGCATGATCTGGCTTCTCCTTGCATCTTAGAATAAAATGCTAGAGGAAAGGGGTAAGCTGAGAACTGAAGCCCTGGGCACAAAGAAACCAGAAATTGATGGTTTGGAAAATTCCCAGCTTCTGGAAAACAGGTCCTCAGAGGAGTGTGCCCCATGTGATTATTTAACTGAACTTGGAACCGGCCAATCATTTTAGTCTAAGTCAGGATTGGAAATGCAGTTATCCAAAAAGGATCTGTGGAAGGTCTGTCTTACAGCTTGGACCTTTGTTTCCTGCATGCTAAACCAACAAGTTTTTTGCGAGATCTGTATGAATGGAACCACTGCTAGCTTGGACCAAAAGGGACAGAAATGGGAGATACTGAAGGAAAAACGACTTCAAGAACAGAACTGCAGAAGCTGAGGTCTGGACTTAAGACATCTTCTCAGGCCCAGAGAGGGACCCACCCATGTGGGTAAAAAGGGTTAGTATGCCTTGGCACTTGTAGAGGGTGATTCTTCCACCCCATTGTTCAGAAAGAGTGGGGCACATTCCCTGGAAATTGGGAAGAATTTTGCCACCACCCTGCTGTGTTAAGGGGGTTAAGCCTCTGCCCCTGAGATTGATGAACATGTTGGCCTTCACCCCAGTGTTCTCTGAGGGTAGGGCCTAGAGTTCACTGGTCACCAGATACTTGATACAGGTATAGCTGAGAACACGGCCATTGGGCAAGATCTTGGAAAGGGTGGGGCTGCCATTCCAAGCTGGAGGAGAAGAAACCATGATTCTATAGATGACTCTCAGACTTTAAAATCTATTGGAATATGCCTTGCAGGTTTTCAGAACTGTTTGGGACCCATGACACCTGTTTTCTTTCCAATATCTCCCTATGGCAATGGGAACATTTACTCTATGACTATTCCTCCTTTGTATATTGGAAGCAGATAACTTGTTTTGTAGGTTTCACAGGCCCACAGCCCGAGGGGAATTTTGCCCCATGACTGCATGCCTATAACTGATTTTGATGAGATTTTTGTAATTAGCATTGTTACTAAAATGATTTAAAGCTTTGGAAATATTGTGATGGAATGAAAATATTTTGCAAATGGCAAGAACAGGTATTTTTAGGGTCCAGAGTATGAACTGTGATGGTTTGAGTCTTGTGGACCCCAGAAAATTATGTTGTTAAATTGAACCTATTGTTGATTAGATTATATCAGTTAAGGGCCATTTGATTAGATTGCTCCAGTAAGGCATGGTCCAGGGTAGGTCTTAATCCTCTTACTGAAGTCCTTTATAAACAGATGAATAAAAAGCTGCAGACACAGAAAAAAAAATAGCTACAGAGACAGGCAGAAGCCTCCAGAAGTTGATGAATGTGGGAGAGAGAAAAGCCACAGAAGAAGCAGGCCAAGCTGAAGGAAATGAGGCCCAGAGAAGAAAGCAGAGACCGAGACCAGAAGACGCCACCATTGTGCCCTGCCACATGAGAGGAATTCAGGACCACCAGCAGCTGGTCCTCAGGGAGAAAAGCATTGCCTGATGAAACCTTGATCTGGACATTTTCATAGCCTCAGAACTGTAAACTTTTAACCGAATAAATCCCCATTGAAAAGGCAACTCATTTCTGGTATACTGCTCCCAGCAGTTTTTAGCAAACTGAAACACTGTTATCCTTCTGTATAGCACAGTAAAGAAAATGATCGAGTTCAAGGTAGTGGCCAGCAAGGATGCAGACTTCACTTCCAAGCTTTGACCTCTGGGCCTCAAAAGCAAGTCATCCCTGATTCCTCTGATGGTGTGTGGATCCCCTTCCCGCTGTTGTCCACAATACATTGGGCTTGGATGGAAAGCCTGACAGAAGTTACAGGGCCCCATTGTCAGAAGGTGTGGCTGGAGAAAGAACACTGTCATGATATTCAGGAATCCCAACAGTGTGACTTTAGGCAAGTCCCTTAACTTCTCCAAATGGGCTGTGGGTTGGGTCATAACTATAAGGTTCCATTAAGCTCCAATGTTATCAATAAGCACCAAAGAACGCTAAGAATGACTAGAAACTATGGTCCTTTCCCCCTTCCTCTTGGATTCTGAAAGTTAACACAATGCAGAAGCCAAAAAATATAATAAGAAGTGCACAGATGGCTTGTACACTATGACTAAAAATGGCAGAAGATGAGGTATATAGACAAGAATAGGATAGTCACATATAAAGATGAAAACAGTTGTGTTTGCACAGTGGAATCTGGGGTAACTTTTTTTTTCTTTTTTCAACATTTTTTCCTGTTGCATTGCCTGATCAGTTAAAAGCAATGCACGTCAGGTTGCAAACAGTCATGAGGATTTGCAGAGAAAGGCCTTAGTTACAGGATCAACCACTGCAGGGTCCTGCTGCTCCACTGGTGCTTGAATGGGCCCCTCTCCTCCCCCAAACCTTACTCCTAGGGATGGAAGGGCAGTCCGAGCCTTCACAGCTGGGCGATTCCAGAAGGAAACATTAGGCTTCTGACTTTCTGAGATGCTCCAAGAACACCTTCCACTCAGACCTCCAGCTCCAGAAAGTTTATAAAATGGGTTTATAAAAGCAAGGGCCTGACAAGAGCAAATTCAGTTCATTCAATAAAAAGAGTTTGAGTCCATCTAGAAAAGAACATGGACAGAATTTCATAACAACATTGGAATTGTTGCCAAATATCTGTACTACTATGTGCAAAGTATATTATGCATGATTTGGGAGTGAGAGAGTAGGGGGTAAGGGGAAGATGGAAGGAAGAGATCTAAGAAAAACAATAACACGTCTACTGTCAAGAATCCTATTGGGATTCCTATGTATTAACAGAAAAACGTACCAAAGGAGACCCACTCCTCCACCACCCTCCAAAAAAAGGCTTATTGCATTTGCTTCTAAGAAGTAAAATTAGGGTTTGAGGTGGTAAGGAAACTGACTTTTCATTGTATTTCAGTATTGTACTACTTTATTTTTTTTACCATGTGCATGTATTACATTTTGAATTTTAAAAACCTATACCATAATTGGAGAGAAGATGACTGAAATACAGAAAATGTAAGTACAAGCACAAATTACGGATCTAACTACTGAGGGAATAAAAGTAGCAGCTGGAATTACTTTAACAATGGTCAATATATTGAGCACCTACTATGTGCCAGACACTGCTAAAAGCTTCACCTAGATTATTTTGTTTAATCCTCATTTATACCCTATGAGATAAGATAGGAGGTACTTGGCAAGGTGGAAGGATGTGGTTTTAGTGGGCTTCTGACGTGGCTTGTTTTATGAAATAAAACACTAAGCATGAAAAAAAAAAAAAAGGTACTAGGGGTTGAACCCAGGATCTCATACATGGGAAGCAGGCATTCAACCACTGAGCTACATTCGCTACCCAGGAGGTACTATTTTTATTCCCATTTTACAGCTGCAGAAACTCAGGCACGGAGAACATACTACATTTGCTCAAGATACCCACTTAGCAAGTAGTAGAGTCAGGAGTCAAACCCTGACTCGCCCAGCACTTAAGGGGGCTAATCTCTAATAGAAAAGGGAGTTTACCTTCTAAATTGGGCTCTAAAGAAGAAGAGGTTTGGTGTGGTTTGGAGAATGTCTTTGGGGTTCAATGCATGGGAAAAGGCACAATGCATGGGAAAATGCATGCTGGAATCCATGATGATCAAAACCACAAACATTTCTTGAGAACCCAGTGATTTGTAGAGCAATTGTAGGAAATAAAGCTGTTCTACGGAGATGGGAAAGAGTCAAACACGCTCCTCTCCTTCCAAAATAAGACCACAAAACTCAAAATTAAGATCTCTTCAGCTCACCCTAAATATTCCAGAGTCTTAAAAGAGACTGCAACAAGAATGCTAAGTTGTTTTAGTGAAGTCAGGAGGGGGTGTGTGAAAAAAGGCATTCCCTTTGACCTCTGCAGCAGACTGATAAGGTGGAGAATGAGGGAGAGTAATTATTGCCTTCCTCCTGGAACAAAAGCATTTTAATTATCAACTGAAATCCAGCAGAGTCATAAAACTGGCCAGCTGTCCCATTCAATCAGGCCAAAGGCCATAACTTTCAGGACAAGGCAGCACTTCCATGGAGGCCAAACACTCCAAGTTAAGGTTGGATTCAGAAGGAGCAGAGAGGCACAAGCCTTTTCCACAAGAGTCCCATGGATGGTTAGAAAGGGCTGGTGGGTATTGATTCCTTTCCATGGCTTCTGCTGAAATAAATCAGCACGTTTCCGTGGGAGGGGACAGCTCAGGACTGCCTAGAATCCTCATACCATTTTAAAAAGGGAAACCAACCAAATACAAAAATAACAAGGAATGGAAAGAAGCTGCTCCCCAGCTACTCCTTAGAAAGAGGAAAAGAAGCAAAAAACACTATTTATCGAATGCAGTGCTAATTTTCACATATAATTTTATACCATCTTAAAACAACACTGTGCTGTTCTATTTTGTCCACATTTTACAGATGAGATTCCTGAGAGGTTAACCACGTGCCCAATGTCAGGTGCTCAGGAAGTAGCAAAGTCTGGATGTAAATAAAATCCAAGTCTGTCCAATTCCCAAGCCAGAGTTCTTTCCATTAGACCAGGGTAGTTTCCAAAACAATGCCTCAGGGGGAAAATGCTTTCTTATCTGATCAAAACCTCCAAGTTACCCACAGAGAAAAACCTAAGGAAGTTGGGAGGGAAAAGGAATTGCAATCCCCAGCTTTTAAGACATCTTCTTTCTGGTTCACTGTCACAGTATAGTGGGCTGCACAGGGCACAAGGCCTGCCTGTAATCCTGTTGGCAAGTGGGAACACAGAGGCACACAAATAGACCTGCCTAAGCCGGATCCTGAGCCCACTCTGACAAGGCCCTATGCCAATTCAGAGAAGTGGGCAGGAACAAGTGAAGTCCTGTAAATCAAAGCAGCTGCAAAGCTCTGAGACACCCGGACTCCCCTTGCTCAGCTCCAAGGCAGTCCTTGGTTGATTGCAAATGCCCATCATGATTCATATGACCAGAGCATCTTCTCTCAGCAAGGCCATTTGCCACGGCCTGGGCAGCAATGGGGGAAGGAAGAACCTGTGGGCTGCGGTCAACTCTTTCCTCTATGCAAATGCACAGGAAAATATGGAAAGAGAGAAATTGTTTTCTCTTCTATGATTTTCTGCATTTTCTATGAAGAGGAAAGAAGTTATTTAATAGTATTAAAATTAAAACAGTTAACACTACATTCACTTCAGGTAAGGCTTTTCATTTTCCAAAGCTTTTTTATACTATCTCATTTTTATACTAATTTAACTTTTTAGGCCACTATTTACTGCTGTTCTGCTATAAGCCTTCAAGCCAAGCTACCTACAACATAAAATCCTCAAATTCATCTGCCTAGCCCCAAAAGGACAATCTTTCCACTAAGAAACCATCTTTCACTAGCTCCTTGGCTAACAATCAAGTAACTGGTTTTCCCCAATATGATGGAGCAGACACACATAAATCAATGTTTATAGCCACAGATTTTAAACAAGTATTAAGCATCCATTCCAAAATTCTTCTAGCATGCCTTTTGGAAGAACAAAGGCCAGAAATCTAAAAACTACATTTCTCAGACTCCCTTGCAGCTAGGGTTCTGAATACAAATTAGGTTCTGCCAATTTGATGCACATGATTTAGAAGGTAGAAGTAAGATGGAAACCATATATACAAGCTCTCTTCTATATCGGTTCAAAGTCAAAGAACACATATAATTCCTAGTTATTTGGTTCTCAAAAGACTGACCAAAATTCAACTGTCTTGAAAAACCATGGGAAAGCAAGTCAGTGTTCCCAAGTCTACAAACTACAAAGAAGTTAAGACTCCAAAACTGGAGACAACATGCATAAAGTGTCCTAACATTTCTAAAGTGATTCTCAAGTAGCACACACACCACTGTGAAATAAGAATGATGGGTATCTTCGAGGCTTATCCTGAATATATACAATCCCAGTCAAACACCCATCCACAGACAAATGTCTGGAGCTACCACAACTCACTGTGGAGTTTTACAGATGATACAGCAGGTATCATCATCAGCATCAACCATGCAATCCAATGGACCATACACTTTTCTGGACATCAATCATCTTGATAGGGACATTTAAAATACTGCTCTATTATAGAGTAATGAGAAACATGGCAGGTCTTTGTCCCCAGTTCTGTCTGGGGAAGAAACCTTTGGAATTTTCTATGGTAGGAGTGTCTTTTGTTATTCATGGTGGCCCAGGACCACATTTGAGAGTTCATATGCTAACAAGTAGGCAGGGAGGGACCAGCCAAACCTATAGTCTTAGGGTGGAGGCTGGGCAGACCAGAAAGACCAACCATATGATTAGGGGATTGGGGCCTTGAGCCACATCATGTCAGCCAACCTCCACAATCTGTGGAAGAGGAAGGGTTCTGCAGAGTGAGTTCAACCACATGGTCACTGATTCTATAAAATATGCCCAAGTAAGGAGACCTTACATAAACTCAAAATCCCCATATAAACACTCAAAGTTCTGATGAGCTTCCAATATGGAGAAGATACATCTCTGTACCAGGAGAGTGACATGCCTAGACTCCACATGGAGAGGACACAAAACTTTGCTTTTTAGACCCTCCCAGACTCACCCTATGCATCTTTCCTTTTGACTTCATCTTACTTGTCTAATAAAGCTGTATAAGTATAGCACTTTCAGTGAGTTCTGTGAGTTATTTTACAAATTATCAAACCCAAGAGGGGTTGATGGGAACCCCTGAATTTGTAGTCAGTTGATCAGAAGTGTGAGTGGCCTGGGCCCCCAAAATATGGGCAACGTTGTAGAGGATTGCCCTTAACCTGTAGGATCTAGCCTAACTTCGGGGAGTTAAGAGTCAGAATTGAAAGAAATTGAGTTACTGCAGTCTTTGCAGTTACTGACTGGAATTTTGATAACTCCTTACACGTATATACAAGTCCAATATCTGCCACAACACACTGCACCAAAAGGCTCCCCATTGGCAATCCTAAAACACATAAGGAAAAAGAAAGAACCAGGGCTTTGTCTCCTAGACAAAAGAATGACATTCAGGTCCTTGCCATTTCCTGCAAATAGCAGAACCTTGGAAGGGTAGCTTTCTATCACAAGAGCCCAGACACCAAAACACAAATCTCATAAAAGGCAAAACCTTATATATATAGCAAAATGCATTTTGCTTGTATATATAGTAAAACACATTTACTTCTTCTTACCCCATTATTCAAAGCAGTCTCTAGTTAGCAGTTACTTTGAAAAGAGGTTACCAAAAGTTTTAATCTATTTAATACATTTAAAAAATAGAATTTTGCAGCAGGGATGGGTATAGCAATAGGGTAAAGGTACAGGACCATGGCAAAGGAAAAGAGAAACCAGGCTTTTATTTTAGGTAACTTAAATCTTTTATATATATTATACAAAAATATTTATCTAATTCCCATACTCTTGCAAGGATAAATATTTATATAATTAAGGTTGAGGGTTTAGTAAAAGAGATAAGGGTAATAAGAGCTATTTAAAAGTAAATTGGAAAGCAAGTTTATGTATATATATTTATATATATACATAGTTTATGTAGTTAAAAATATCTGGAAGAATATACCAAATGTAATAGTTGTTCAGTCTGAAGGAAAAGAGTATGAGCTCTCTTTCTCTTCATTTTGTTTAGCTACACTTTCTCATTTTTCTACCCTAGACACACACTACTCACATATTTAACAACATATTTTTTGGTATAATAGTCAACCAAATTGGTGATGTACGATGCTCCAGGGTTCTGTTCTCCCACAGAATCTTAGAACAACTACCAAAAACCGGCACAGCCATCTTCCTTAAAACTCTGGAAAATAGTTAACGGGTTGAGTAATTGGGCAAGTGCCAAATCAAGAAGAGGCAGCATTAAAAACAGTAGGAGAAGCTCATGGTGTCCTTGCTGGTCCCACACTCCCCCCTCCCCAGCACAGTGTCGAGCCAGCCTGTACTCTTATTCTGGGTCTCTGGTCCTGTTCTGGAGGGGGCAGAGTACCCCTATACACAGGCTGGAGTGCCTGTATGTGGTGCTCTTCTATCAGATGGCAGATTGAAATACTGAACCAGGAAACTCTTCTCTAGCTAGCCTGCCCAGAATTTGCCCTGCAGGAGAAGCAGCTTGCATGCAATTAAAGCAATGAAAAACACAATTAATCAAAGTGGCCAAAGTCATCAATAGGGCACCCTGAAGAGGAAGAAAATCTATTTCATGCTGAGTAGAGGGAGGATTTGAATTTCTATAAACAGCGAATTTCCTAAGGCCACTATCAAGAACAGGACAAGATGCAGGCTCAGAAAAGATAGAGAGACTCCTGCACTTAATATTCGCATCAAGCTGACCTTGATAAGAGGAGTAAACTCTAAAGGAGTTCACCAGCCAATACAGAACCAATTTGCAAAGACATAAAAGGTGCTTTTTGCATTGGTTTGTTTGTTTTGACTAACTCCTGACATTCAATAAAATCTGTTATATCGCTAGCTGGATATAAACTTAAAGAACAAACAGCATAGGGACTGACAGCGTAGGGACTAAATCCCAGAGTTAGCACTTTAAAACATTAAAATGTACAGTGTGCAAAAAAAACTTACAAGGCAAACAAAGAAAGAAGAAATGATGGCCCATCCAAAGGAATAAGATAAAAATTCAGAAACCACCAACAAAGAAGACCAGATTTTGGACATACTAGACAAAGACTTAAAAAAAAAAAAAGTCTCAATATCCTCAAGGAGATCATGGAAAACAAAGAGAAAGAACTAAAGGATATCAGGAAAACAATGAATGAACTATACAAGACCCCAAAAAAGAGCTAAAAATTTTAAAAAGGTATCAAACAGATATACCGGAGTTGAAGACCACAATAACTTGAATGAAAAATAACCTAGAGGGTTTCAACAGCAGAATGGTGCTGGCAGAAGAAAGAATCAGTAAACTCAAAGACAAGACAATTTCAATGATTCAGCTTGAGGAGCAGAAAGAAAAAGGAAATTTAAAAATTGTACAGAGCCTAAGAAACCTGTGGACTACCATCAAGCATACCAACATATGCAATATGGGAGACCTAGAAGGAGAAGAAAGAGAGAAAGGGTCAGAGGAATATTCAAAGAAATAACGACAAAATTTCCCAAATTTAACAAAAGACACGAACATGCATATTCAAGAAGCCCAACAAACCCTAAACAGGATAAACTCAAAGATATACAGTAGTCAAACAGTTGAATACCAAGGGCAGGGAGAGCTGTTGAAAGCTAGAAGAGAAAACCAATGAGTTTTATACAAGAGAGTCCCAATAAGATTGAGTGCCAATTTCTCATCAAAACCATGGAGACAAGGAGGCAGTGGGACAAAATATTTAAAATGCTGTAAGAAAACAATTGCCAATGATGAATTTTATATCCAGCAAGATTTTCTTTAAAAAATGAGGGAAATATTAAGACATTCCCAGATAAACAAAAGCTAAGGGATTCCATTACCACTAGGCTAGCCTTACAAGCAATGCTAAAGGGAGTTCAAATGAAAGCAAAGGATGCTAGGCAGTGGATCAAAGTGGCAAAGATCACCAGTAAAAGTAAACACGGGTAATTATAAATGCCAGTACTATTATATTGTATTTTTTGGTATGTAACTCCACTTTTACTTCTTATAAGTTCAAAAATGCAAATGCATAAAAAGCAATGGTAAATCTATGGTTTTGGACATAGGATATATAAAGATATATTTTGTAACAAGCACAACAAAAAGGTGGGGGGGGCAGAGGGGTAAATGAACAGTGTATGTACACGCTACGAAAGTTAAGTTGGTATCAAATTAAATGTGATTGTTATACATTTAGGACGTTAAATTTAAGCTCCATGGTAATCACAAAGAAAATACATGGAAAATATATGCAGAAATAAATGAGATGGAACTCAAAATGATACAATACAAAAGCCAAATAAATATGAAAGTAGGCATTAACAGAAATTAAGGGATAAAAAAGGTATAAGACATACAAAGACCAAATGGCAAAATAGCATAAGAAAGTACTCTATTATCAGTAGTTACTTTAAATGTAAACTGATTGAGCTCTCCAGTCAAAGAGCATAGACTGGCAGATGAATAAAAAGCATGATGCAACTATAGGCTGTTTAAAAGAGACTCGCCTTAAATTCAAAGACACAAGTAGATTGCAAGAGGAAGGATAGAAAAAAATATATACCATGCAAATGGTAACCAAAATAGAGCTGGGGTGGTTATACTAATATTAGATTAAACAGACTTTAAGTAAAAAACTATTACAAGGGACAAAGAAGGTCACTATATAGTGATAAAGGGGTCAATTCCACAAGAAAACATAAGTATAATTATAAAAGCATCTAAAAGCAGAGCCCCAAAATATATGAAGCAAAGACTGACAGATTTGAAGGGAGAAATACACAGTTCTATATTAATATTAGAAGACTTCAATACACCATTTTCAATAATGTGAACATCTAAACAAAAGATCAATAAAGAAACAGAAGACTTGAACAATACTCTAAAACAGACCTAACACACTTCACCCAACAGCAGCAGAATACACATTCTTCTTGAGTGCACATGGATCATTCTCTAGGATTGATCATATGTTAGGTCACAAAAATTCAATACATTATATCAATAAATGGGTCTCAATAAAATAAAAAATATTCAGATCATACAATGTATCTTCTCTGAACACAATGGAATAAAGCTAGGAATCAATAACAGAGGGAGAACTGGAAAATTCACATATATGTGGAAATTAAACAATGCACTATTAAACAACCAATGGGTCAAAGAAGAAATCATAAGGGAAATTAGGAAATATCTTGAGGCAATTGAAAATGAAAACACAACACACCAAAAGTTATAGGATGCAGCAAAGGCAGTGTGCTGAGAGGGAAATTTACAGCTCTAACCACGTACATTAAAAAAGAAGAAAGATCTCAAATCTGAGACCTAACCTCACAGCTGGAGGATCTATAAAAAGACAAGCAACCTAAACCCAAAACGAGCAGAAGGAAGGACTTAACAAAGATTAGGGGGTAGATAAATGACATAGAGAATAAAGAAACAATAGCATCTGGGGTAAGGGTAGGGAATGGGGAGTTAATGCTTAATTGGCACAGAGTTTTCATTTGGAGTGTTGGGAAAGTTTTGGTAATAGATGGTGGTAATGGTAGCACAAGATTGTCAATGCAATTAACACCATTGGATTATATATTTGAATGTGGTTAAAAGAAGAAATTTTAGGGTGTATATATACATATATTTCTAGAATAATTTTTTTTAAAAAAAAGAACTGCACAACACACTGAACCCTAATGTAAACTATGGGCTATAGTTAATAGTATAATTATAATAATAATAACATTCCATCAATTGCAATGAAGTTTCAACACTAATGCAAAGTGTTAATAATAAGGAAAACTGTAGTGATTTTCTATAAACCTACAACTTCCCATTAACAAAAAAAAAATATTATGTTTTTTTAAAGTAAATAGATTTGCAATAGTATCAACAGAAATAGCTCAGAATGAAACCAAGTCTGAAGGATTTCTTAGCTCAAAGCAAAGGATCCAGAGAGAGCAAAGTCCCTGAGGCCCATGCCACCATCAAAGTCCTTCAACTCAGAATGCCCTCTTCTCTGGGAAAGGTTGCTCAAAGTGATGTTAAGCATATACCATAAGCAACAGTATCCTTTCTACCATTCAGTTTAGGGAAAAGAAAGCACAAATTACCATACAAAAGAAGCATATCCCAGACCCTTCTGATTCAGTCAAGGTGGGAAGCTGGAGTTTCTACAACTTCATCATTTAATTATGTCTAAAACTTATTTTACAATCCAGTTTATGAATTCTGGGTGTTTGATAAACAGTTACTCCTCAATTCCCTGCTATTAGACACCAGGTAGTTATGGCAATTAATTCATTACCACCCCGAGGCTACCAGGAGGTCTGTAATACTACCAGCCAGGTCGTGCTCTCCAAATTGATATCATTAGCTGAATCTGCTCACAAATTAAAAAATACACCTCTTCTTAGAGTCCCTCCTCTGATGGGTACCTCAATTTGAGGGGTTTTTGTAGAAATTCATAAGTGGTGTAGGGTTGTTTTACCTGTTTTTCCACCCCAGAGGGCAATCCCTTTCATGATTACAGAAGCACTTCTCTCAAGTGGAAAAATAAGTCTATATGTTTTCTTGCATAGTACATCAGAATTACGCATTCCCAAACCTGCCCATTAACATGAGCTTAGAATTCTGCCCCCTCCTCAGGTGCCTCACTACTCTTTCCCTAAACCAGTTTTTCCTGGTACCCATTCCACCCCCACATCTCAACCCAAGGATGGAATGTTTTCAAGCAAGGAGTTTCACAACCCACTAGGATTCCACTTGAAATCCCCTCCAACTACAACCACAGACTGCGTCTGAAACTGCTCTTAACCCCTACAGCCCCAGCTCTTTATACTCACTGTTGCTGGACTTAAGGTCACGGTGGATGATGGGGACAATTGCTTCATCGTGTAAGTAGTTCATGCCTCTGGCAATCTGCACAGCCCAGTTCACCAGGATGTCCGGGGGAATCCTCTTCCCAGACAACACTCTATTCAAAGGCCCTCCACGAGCAAACTCCATGACCAAGCAGAGGTTGGGTTCCTTCAGACACACTCCTCTAAGGGCAATGATGTTGGGATGCTTCAGCATAGTGAAGAGCTTGGCTTCCTGGCGAACATTCTCTATGGTCTGGCTGATGTCCTCATCAGGGTCATGGCGAGCTGCTTTCACAGCAACCTCATCCCCTATCCAGAAAGCACGATAGACCTTCCCAAAGCCCCCGATGCCAATAATCTCTTCCAGGGTTAGCTCCGCAAAATCAATCTCTAACACTGAGAAAGAGAAGGAAAAAAGAAGTCAGAAACATTCTGGAAACACCATTTAACCATCCTAGATGGATAAACACCATAATTTGTCTGTTTACTTGGCCCCCACCCCCATTATAAGGTAAATCCTTAAGGGCAGGAACTGTGGTTACCTTATTTTCTGTAGCATTGTCTTTTCTGACTATACCATAGTAGGAACTCAGTAGGTATTCATTAAATAAATTCTACTTGGAACATCATGCAGAATCCTGTACCAAAACTAACTACTTTATCTAAAGGAAACATTGGGGAAGATCATTTTTATAAGACTTACCCAGTTTTTTCTATGTACTGGGTGGCGAAAGGCACAAAATCTAGTGCCAAGGCAGACATTCAACAACTAAACCATAGCGTGAGAAGAGTTTTCATAGAGGTTTGATCAGAGTATTAGGAAAATCACTGACTTCCACAGTGGGACAGGGGTGAATGGGGAAAGAAGTTGTAGGGAAGGCAACATATGAAATGGGCCATAAAGAATGAGTGGGAGGGGGAGCAGATGTGGCTCAAGCAGTTGAACTCCTGCCTCCTACATGGGAGGTCCCAAGTTTGGTCGCTGGTGCCTCCTGAAAAAAAAAAAACAAAAACGAACAGGCAAAATAAATGGAAAAACCAACACAGGGGAGCCAATGTGGCTCAGTGGTTGAGCACCAGCTTCCCACATGCAGGTCCTGGGTTTAATCCCTGGCCCCTCCCTGATACCTAAAAAAAAAAAAAAAAAGAGTGGGAGGGATCTCATCAAGCAATGTAGAATATCAGGGTAGAGAAGGACAATCCAGGCAGAGGGAAGGACATGAGCAAGAACATGGGGCATGAGAATCTGAGCATATTAGGAACTTCAGGGAGACTTGCATGGCCAGGTCATACACATTAGGATAGGAGATGAGGCTCAAAAGCCTTGTTAGTGGCAGCCTAGTCGTGAAACATTTTTAAGGCCATTATGTGGGGCTTGAACCTCACAGTGTCAATGTTAAGGAGTCTTGTGTACTTAAGAAGACCTGTGATTCAGAAAGGAAACCAACTCTGGCTGCCATATAAAATGCATCATGGAGGACAGAGGACCTGAAGTGAAAGGAGCCACTAAGAGGCCACTGCAGTATCCCAGGCCTGAGAGCTCAAGGGTCTGAACCTCTGCAGCAGTGAAGATGGTGAGCCCAGAGGAAACCTGGGATTCTAAACTTGGTTCTACCAGGACCTGGTGACCACAATATATAGAGAAGGAAACTCCTAGGGGGCCTCTTTCTTGAAGTAACAGTTCAACCCCCTGAAGCACTTGATTATAACTTTAGCTCTGTTTGAAAAGACTTTCATGCATGGATAATAATAGCTGCCAGTGATTATAAATCTTGGGCTCAGTATGGTGCTAAATGGTATATGAGCAGAGTGCTATTTTATTTTTCTCTCGTGAATCTCTGTTCTCTATCTTTCCAGTCTCTTTTGTCTTTATCTGGCTGACTCACACTCATCCCTCAGGTCTCAGGTTAAATATTGTTTCCATAGAGAAACTTTTCCTATCCCCCAGACTAAATAAGGTCAGGCCTGCATCAAACACCTCCATAACATTCTCTATTTTGCAAGACTCATTCAGGTTTTTTTTTTTTTTTTTTT
>JAQZBX010021786.1:0-32028 GCA_029593785.1 Cabassous unicinctus
TACAATATAGTGAGGGACTTCAATAGACCACTCTCAGCAATACATAGAACATCTATACAGAGGATCAATTAAATAAAAACAGCACAGAGATCTTGTATAATATGATAAATGAACTAGACCAAATGACATATTCACAACACTGAACCCCAAAACAGCAGAATATATATTCTTTTGAAGTGCTCATAGATCATTATCCCGATAGGCCATATATTAGGACATAGAGTAAAACTCTATGAATTTAGAAAGATTGAAATTTTACAAAGCACTTTCTCTGACCACAAGAGAAAGGACCTCAGAAACTGTAATGGGTAGAGAGCTGAAGTATTAAAAAATATATGGAAATTAAACCACACATTCTTAAATAATCAGTTCGTCAAAGAAGAAATTGCAAAGAGAAATCAGTTAAAATCTTGAGGCAAATGACAATGAGAACACAACATATCAAAATTTATGGGACATAGTGGAGGCAGTGCTGAAAGAGAAATATATAGCCTATAGGCTAACATTAGAAAGGAAAAGTGGAATCCAATATGGCAAGGTAGAGAATGGCAGACTGCACTCTTTCTCTAGAAACTCTGGGAAGATTGGCAGGCTTTCTGGACATAAGGGAACCTGGGATGTCACTTAGGTGATAGGAAAAGGAGGCTGAAAAGGGGGTGCTTTCCAGTGGGGCACCAGGGAAAGGGTGCTGCCCAGCCAGACCTGGAGAAGAAGAGAGCATACCAGCAAGCAAAAAAGGAGAAGAAAACTGCCTAGCAAGCTCTGGGAGTGACAGAACAGGTGCTGCTGAGTGATCCCACAGGCAGGCCTATATCAAACCTGCTTAGGGTAAGGAAAAGACAGGCTAGCCATTGGGAGAGCTGAGGGAACTTAGCCAGAGTGATTTTTTTCCCTTCTTTTTTTTTTTTTCTTATTTCCTTTGATTTTCCCTTCCTCTGGGCTTCGGCAGAGAGGCTGGCTGTGAATAATAAATTGGCAGGCACATGCAGCTGGAGAGAAGTAGACTGTACAGTCTCTGGTGGCCTGAGAGGGAAGCCTGTTTATCTTTTTTGGTGGGGGGTGATCAATTTTCCAAAACAGGCAGCCTCAGAGGTGGAGGCTAGCCAGTCTTGATAGTCTGAGAAGGAGACCCAGATTTTATTTCCTTATGTTTTGCTTTGCTTTGCTTGTTATTTTCTTCTTTGCTTCCTTATTTTCATTTCATTTTCTCCTGTTTTGTCTAATTTTCATTGTTCTATTCCCATTATTATGTCTTTTAATTTTCCCTTTTTAAATATTTTCTTTTTCCCACCCTTTATATAATTTATTATTATTATTATTTTCCTGTTTTTATTTTTCTCTTTCCTCACTCTTTTTATCTTTCTTTCATTTTCCCCTCTCTTTTTGTTCCTTCCATTCTGCATTTCTTCTTTGTCTTTCATTATTCTTCTCACTTATCAGGCATTTTATTTTATTTTATTTTATTCCATTCTATTCTAATTTTTCCTGTTTTCCTAATCTTTAAAAGGTTTTATTTCTCTTTAATATATATGCTGTCTACAAGAAACTCTCCTTAGAGCCAGGGATAAAAACAAGCTGTAAGTGAAAGGTTGGAAAAAATTTTACATGAAAAAATTAACCAGAAAAGGGCAAAAGTAGCTATACTAATATTGGAGAAAATAGACTTTAAATGCAAAACTGTTGTAAGAGAAAAAGAATGACACTATATATTAATAAAAATGTTAATCTACCAATAAGAAAGAATAATAATAAGAATTTATGCATGTAACAAGGGACTCCCAAAATACTTGAGGCAGATGCTAGCAAAACTAAGGGGAAAAAGAGATGCCTCAACAATCATAATGGGGAGACTTCAAAACACCATTATCACCATTAGATAGAACATCTCAAGATAAGCTCAAAAAGAAAGAGACCTTGAATTCTACATTAGCAGAACTAGACATGATGGACTTATACAGAACATTCTACTCAAAAGGATCAAGATATACATTCTTCTCGAGTGCTCTAGCATCATTTTCCCAGATAGATCCCCTGCTAGGTCATAGAAAAAGTCTCAATAAATTTAGAATGAGAGCAATTATACAAAATATTTCCTCTGACCACAACTGAACGAATCTGTGAACCAATAAAAGAAGAAATGCAATAGGCACAAATATGTTGAAGTTAAACAACAATCTCTTAAACTACCAGTAGGTCAAGGAGGAAATTGCCAGAGAATTCAGTAACTATCTAGAAGCAAATGAAAATGAGAATACAACATATCAAAAGTTATGGGATGCAGCTATATCAGTGCTGAGAAGGAAATATATAGCCCTTAATCCTTACATCTAAAAAGCAGAAAAATGTAAAATCAAAGACCTAATTACATACCTAGAGGAACAAGAAAAAGAACAATAAACTAATCCCAAAGCAAGCAGAAGGAAGGAAATAACAAACATTATAGTAGAATTAAATCAAATAGAGAAAAAAAGAACCATGAGAAAGAATAACAAAACTTAAAACTAATTCTTGGAGAAGATGAATAAAAATGACCAACCTTAGTTAAACTAACAAAGAAAAAATTACAGATGGTGCACATAAAAAAATTAGAAATACGGGAGGGGATATCATCACTGACCCCACAGAAAGACATTATCATAAGAGTGACTTTGTCCAGCAAGATGGACAATTTAGATGAAATACACAAATATCCAAAACACACAAATAACCTACATTGATGAAAGAAGAAAGAGAAAAACTCAAAATAAACAATCACAGGTAATGAGATTCAACAAGTCTTCAAAAACCTCCCAACCAAGAAAAGCCCAGGACCAGATGGCTTACAGGTAAATTCTACTAATTGTTCCAGAAAGAACTAACACATATCATGCTCAAAATCTTCCAAAATATAGAAGTGGAAAGAATATTACCTAACTCATTCCACAATGTCAACATCACCCTAATTCCAAAGCCACATAAAGATACTACAAGAAAATAATACAACAGAACAATCACTCTAATGAACTTAGATGCTAAAATCCTCAATAATTTTCTTGCTAATTGAACCCAACAACAGATCCATCAATTTATACACCATGATCAAGTGGGTTTTATCCTGGGTATACAAGGAAAATTCAACATAAAAAATCACTTAAAGTAATTCACCACTGTATTAGTCAGCCAAAGGATTGCTGATGTAAAATACCAGAAATCTGTTGGCTTTTATAAAAGGGTATTTATTTGGGTTAGAAGCAAGATGGCTGCCAACGTCTGCAACGGTTCAGCTTTCTTCTTCCTCTTAAGAATCAGTGGTCCCAGCTTCTTCCAATTCAGCTGGGATAAGTTTCATCTCTCTCTGGGGGTTTATCTCTCTCCAATATCTGCTGCTCTGATCTCTCCACAAAGTCAGCTGGAGATTATTAGGATATCTGTCTCCCTGGGGCCTCTGCCATGTCTATGGAGCCATCTCTATTCTTCTGTGTTCTTCTGTGTATATACTTCTTGTAGCTCCAGCATAAAAAAACTCCACTGTCTCCTCTGCCATATCATTTTCTCTGGAGTCCCCACCCACCAAGGGGGTGGGGACTGAACATCCTACTGACCTGAACCAATCAAAGCCCTAAACAGTATTTAATCAAGTAAAAGTTAAACTTCTGAAGTTAATACAATCTAATATTCCCAGAGAAACCAACCAGTTCACAAACACAATTCAATATCTATTTTTGGATTCATAAACAACATAAAACTGCTACAACCACATAAACAAAATGAAAGATTGAAGAAAAAAATCATGTGATCATTTCTATTGATGCAGAAATGGCATTCAACAAAATACAGAATACTTTTTTGATAGAACACTTCAAAAGAAAGGATTAGAAGGAAATTTCCTCAACATGATAATGGGCATATAGGACAAACCCACAGCTGACCTCATACTCAATGGTGAAAGGCGAAAGGCTTTTCCCCCTCTAAGACCTGGAACAAGACAAGAATGCTCACTGTCACCACTCTTATTTATCATTGTTTTAGAAGTATTTGCTTTAGAATTTAGGCAAGAAAAAGAATTAAAAAGCGTCCAAATTAGAAAGGAAGAAGTAAAAATTTCAATATTTGACCCTATACATAAAATTCCTGAACAATCTACAACAAAGCTTCTGAAGCTAATAAACTAGCTCAGTAAAGTGGTGGGATATAAGTTTAATATGCAAAAATTAGTAATATTTCTGAACACTAATAATGAGCAATCTGAGGATGAAATCAGAAAAAAAAATTCATTTAGAATAGCAATGAAAAGTATCAAATATGTATGAATAAATTTAACTAATTATGTAAAGGACATGTACACAGAAATTCACACAACATTGTTAAAGGAAATTAAAGAAAAACTAAATAAATGGAGGAATATTCCACGTTCATGGATTAGAAGAATCAATATCTTTATCTATCCTCACAAAATCAATAAACAGATTTCATGCAATCCCTATAAAAGTTCCAACAGCATTTTTTACTGAACTGGAAAAGCCAATTATAAAATATATTTGTCAAGGTATGCGGCCTGGAATAGCCAAAAACACCTTGAAAGGGAAATATAAAATTGAAGAAATTATACTACCTGACTTTAAAGCATACTGCAAAATTACAGTAGTCAAAAGTGCATGATATTTTCACAAAGATAGACATACTGACTCATGGAACCAAATAAAGAGTTCAGATATAAATTCACACACATCTACCATGATCACTCAACTGGTAAGTCTACCATGTCCACTCAACAGGGACAGAATAGTCTCTTCAACAAAAATTGGTTCTTGGAGAACTGGATATCCATATCCAAAAGAATGAAAGAGCATCACCATTTCATGTCCTATATAAAATTAACTCAAGGTGTATCAAAGACCTAAAGAGAAAAACCAAAACCATGAAGATCCTGGAAAATAATATAGGAAGTATCTGTAAGATCTGATAGTAGGAAATGGTTTCATAAACTTTATGCCTAAAGGACTAGGAATGAAAGAATAAAATAGATAAATGGGACCTCCTCAAATTTGAAAAGTTTTGTGCTTCCAAGGAGTTCATCAAGAAAGTGAAAAGGCAGTCTACTGATTGGAGGAAAATATTTGGGAATGACCTATTTGACAAAGGCCTAATATCCGGCATATATAAAGAAATCTTACATCTCAAAAAGAAAAAGACATATACCCCATATACATAATGGGTAAGAAATTTGAACACTTTCCAAAGAGGAAATACAACTGGCTAAAAAGCACCTGAAAAGATGTTCAATATAACTAGCTATTAGAGAAATTCAAATCAAAACTACAATGAGATATCATCTTACATATATTAGGCTGGGTGCTATTAAAAAAAAGGAAAACTCTAGCATTGGACAGGATATGGAGGAACAGAAACACTCATCCACTGCTGATGGGAATGTAGACTGGTGTAGCCACGCTTGGAGGTAGGTTTGGCAGTTTTGCAGAAAGTTAAGTATAGAATTATGATATGATCTGGCAGTCACACTACTAGGAATATACCCAGAAGAATTGAAATTAGGGCCATGAACATTGGACACCAATGTCCATCGCAGCATATTCAAATCTGCCCAAAGTTGGAAACAACCCATGTGTCCATAAAGTGATGAACTGATAAACAAAATGTGGCATATACATAAGATGGTATATTATTTAACTGTAATAAGAAATGAAGTCTTGATACATGTGACAACATGGATGTATTTCAAAGACCTTATGATGAGTGAAGTAAAGTCCTCTGCATTAATGCTTGTATTTATGAACTTTAAATTTGCAAAATTTAAACTTAGCCTAATAATACCTATTTCCTGAGAGTTACCTCCTGAAAACGTCCTTGTTATTCAAATGTAGCCTCTCTCTAAGCCAAACTCAGCAAATAAATGCATGACCTTACCACCAGTGATGAGCCTATTTAGCACAAAGGGATTATTATCAAGGGCTAGCCTGCAATACATTTGAAATAAGACTTTGACCGAAAGAGGGGAAAAATTAAATAGAAAAGAGTTTTTACAGATAAGAGATTTCAACATGAGTCAAGAGGTCATTCCACAGGGTACATTTATGCAAAACTCAGGTGGATCTCACTTACTGCCACAGTAAACAAAACCACAAATCCAGGTGATCCTGAGGGCTCTATAGACATCTGGACACTTTAACCAAGGCAAACAACCTTATGAAATCAACTCTCCATTAGTGGGCTTTACCTTGGAATATATGATAACCTATTTCCCCAATGTAAGAGAGTTTGGCTCATTTATAATTACCCTAGACATGATTCATCTGCCCCTTTTATCTGAATCTATAATTGGCACTATAACCATTAGGTATATGCCCCAGAAACTTAAATCATTCAACTGTTCATATGCTGGTTGAGCCCTGAATCTCAACTGCTCAAATGATGATGATGGACAACCCATCCCAAAATGCACAGTATCTACAAATGATGGAGAAATAGTTCCTTCTATATCCTCATAAGATCTAGGCACCCCTCTAAGCAGAGCAGGTATCACCATCCCCAAATCCTCAAGATTGAGGAATTAACAAACCTAAGGGGGGAATGCAGCCATGGACCAAAGTAGTATATTATTGTATTAACAGAAGAACTTGTATTATTGATATAAAGATAGTGGTCACCAGATGTTCTTAGGGGAGGAAGTGGGAAGAATATGTGGAACATAGGGCTTTTTAGCGCATTGGAATAGCTCTGCATGATATTAGAATGATGGATGCAGGCCATTATATATTTGGTCAAAACTTTTAAACTTAAAGGTATAATTTAAAATTATAAACTTCAAAGTGTAATCCATAACAGAAACTGTAGACCATGGTTATTAGAAATGCTTCAATATTTGTTCACCAATTGTAACAAATATACCACACTCAAGTAATACGTTATTAATAGGGGAAAATGTGAGAGGGTAAGGGGATAGGGTATATGGGAATTTCTCATATTTTTTATGTAACTTTTCTGTAATCAATAACATCTCTGAAAATAATTTTAGAAAAAAAGTAAAATAGTGCTAAAATCAAAGTGCTAAGTATAAGTTGGAGGAATAGAAAAAGAACATCAAACTAATCCCAATGCAAGCAAAAGAAAAAAAAATAAATATTAGAGAAAAAATAAATGAAATTGAGAACAAAAATCAATAAAAAGAATGAACTAAAACAAAATCTAGTTTCCTGAGTTTAATAAAATTGACAAACCCATAGCTAGACTAACAAATAATAAAAAAGTGAGAAGATGCAAATAAATTCCAAAACAAGAGAGGGGTCATCGCCACCTACCCCACAAAAATAAAATGGATCATAAGAGGATGCTATGAACAAATGTATGCCAACAAATTAGACAACTAAGATGGAATGGACAAATTCCTAGAAGCTCATGAGCAACCTACACTGATCAAAGAAAAAGAGAAAATCTCAACATACCAATCACAATTATTGCTATTGAATCACTCTTCAAAAACTCACAACAGAAAAAAGCCCAAGGCCAAAACGCTTCAAAGGTGAAATCTAAAACTCATTCCAAAAAGAAAAATATTGACTAGGATTGTGCAAAGAGGGTGACAGATTAACCGGCAGAGCTGATTGCTCTCACACACAAAAAAATAGAGAAAGCGAAGCTCTCTGAGGTATCTGTTTTGGGGCTCAGCAGCCCAGGACTGTGCTATACAACTCCCAGGAAGGTGAGGGACAGAAAGACAAAAAAGAAGAAACAACAAATGTGAGTTACCAAGCCCCCCTGGTGGCCAGGAAGGGCTTTCTCCCCCACCCCCAAGATAATAAGCTGGGGTAAAACACATGGCTCCCTGCACCTAATTGATAGGGGAACAGACATCTTTCTCCCTGTCAGCTATTTCAAGGGAAAAAGTGGGGGAGGTCATGTTGCTTTTCAGTGAATTCGTCTTTGAATCTCAGATGTGGAGATTCAACACAGGAACACACGAAAGCCCAGACTGAAACACTTCCATGGAAACGTGCGCTGAATAGAACCATCTGTTGATTGGTCTGGAAACTGCATGGACAAAAACTGTTCACACTCTCTGTATCCAACACCTGGGAGAAACTCTGTGCTCAGCTAGTCAACCCCTGGTCTGATTTTGAAAACTTGTGCTAGTCAATTTTAAAGACTGAGAATAAGATGAACCAAATATCAAAAAAGAACTATGAAAAAAATAAAAAAGCAAGAGAGAGAAATTAGCCATCAGAGTAAATTCATCAACATATTCAGGAACCTAAATATCAGCAAAAAATTACAAGCCATAATAGGAAACAGGAAGAGATGGCTCTGCCAAAAGAACAAACCAAATATCCTGAAGAGATACAGGATTTAATACAATTAATCAGTGATAATCACGTAAATTTCCTAAATCATTTCAAAGAACTTAAGAAAAATATGACTAAAGAAAAGAAGGATAATAAGAAGACACTGGGAGGCCATAAAGAACAATTTGAAAGACTGCAAATATAAGTAACAGACCTTATGGAAAAGAAAGACATGATGCATAAGATTAAAAATATGTTAAAGGCACATAAGAGCCAATTTGAATTGCTTGAAGAAAGAATTAGCGATTTGAAAGACAGAATATCTGAACTGGAAAAGACAAGAGAATGAAATATTGGAACATAGTCTCAGGGAATTGAATGACAATGCAAAATGCACAAATATTCACATTACTGGTGTCCCAGAAAGAGAAGAGAATGGACAATATGCAGAAAGAATATTTCAGAAAATAATGACTGTAAACTTGTTAATCCTTATGAAGGAAATAGATATGCATATCCAAAAAGGACAATGCACCCCAAACAGAATAAATCCAAATAGACTTTCCCCAAAACACCTACTATTTGTAATTACAAGTTTCAGAAATAGAGAATTCTGAAAGCAGCAATAGAAAGCAATGCATCACATACAAGGAAAACTCAATAGTATTAAGTGCTGACCACTCATCAGAAACCATGGACGAGAGAAGAAAGTATTTAAGGTACTGAATGAGAAAAATTGCCAGCCAAGAATTCTGTATCCAACAAAGCTCTCCTTCAAAAATGAGGTTGAGTCCATGTCTTCAGAGACAAACAGAAACTGAGAGAATATGTTACCAAAAGGTCAGATTTGCAGGAGATGTTAAATTGCACACTGCAGTCTGAAAGGGAATAAAAGAAGGGTGAGATAATTGGAGAAATATTTAGAAATGAAGATTATTAGGAAGGATAAACTAAATGATAAGAAGAGAGACAATAAAATGATATGACATCAGAGAGCCAAAGGATACAATGTATGAAATAAATAATGCCTTTACATTTATAACACTGAATGCTAATGGATTGAACTTCTTAATCAAAAGACATAGACTGATTGAATGGAAAAAATATATGAACTGTCTATGTGTTGTCTACAAGAGACCCACCTCAGACATAAGGACAGAACCAGGCTAAAAGTGAAAGGTTGGAAAAAGGTAATTTCGTGCAAACAGTAACCAAAAAACAGCTGAAGCAGACCAGATAAATATAAAATAACAGCATTATAATATTAGAACAAGAATTACTCAGTGCAACTGGCAAATTATTTCTGTGATCAGTATGCTGTAATATTTTTCATACAAAATAAACATTGTTTTTAATTGAGGAGGACTGGAGAAGAGATATATTTCTGGATAATATACTTTTTTTTAACCCTTTCTTATTCATACTCATTAATTAAAACAAACTATTGGGATCAATAATTATTTAGCATGTCTGATGTTGAAACAGATTTTGAGTTTTTCTGCTTCATAAATTTATGAGTTGGCAAATTGTTATCTGCAGTAATTCATTCCAATATTATATGAAG
Source organism: Cabassous unicinctus (assembly GCA_029593785.1). Taxonomy (NCBI): domain Eukaryota; kingdom Metazoa; phylum Chordata; class Mammalia; order Cingulata; family Chlamyphoridae; genus Cabassous; species Cabassous unicinctus. The sequence goes on from JAQZBX010021786.1 coordinate 9,841, forward strand.
AATTCTCAAATAGGAATTTGATTATCTACAAAGAATTATGGTATAAATGGAAAATAATAGCTAAATAAAGAATTTGTTTCATTCTTAGAAATTATTATATACAAGAGTTAGATAAATAATATAAAAATTAGAATTATAACTATTTTCTATTATATTTCAATTATTATTTACATTTATAAAGATTTGTTGCTATGCTCTTTTTTTATAATTGATTATATTAAATCTAAACTAGCCTTGACCTAAATTTTAAAATTTGTAATTTCCTTCCATCTATTTTTCTATTTATTTTACAACTTTACAATAAAGACTGTTTAAAAGCTTAAAAAAAATCCATTGATTTTACACTTTGGATAGATTATATGGTATGTCAATATATGTCAAAAACACTGCTTAATAAAGAAATAAATAATTGTGCAAGAATAGCCAGAAATAGCACCTATGTATAACAGGGAAAAGAGAGAGATTGAAAGGTGAGAATTTTTCTTATTTGTCTGTTGTTTATTATTAAGATTATTATTGAAATAATGAAAATGCTTTAATAATGATTGATGTGAAGAACACCCAAATATGTGATTATACTAAATACCATTGATTGTATACTTTGGATAAATTGTATGCTTTATTAATATGTGTTAATAAAATTGAATTTTTTTTAAAAAAGAAAAACATCAATCTTGCTCAAACTCTTTCAAAATATTAAAGAAGGCGAGCAGGTGTAACTCAGTGGTGGGGCACATGCTTCACATGTATAAGGTCCTAGGTTCAGTCCCCAGTACCTCTTAAAAATATATTGAAGAGGAGGGAATATATCATAATGCATTGTATGAAGATAAGATTACAGTAATAGAAAAGACAGATAAAGATGTTACAAGAAATTTACAGACCAATCTCACTAAAAAACATTGATAGAAATATTCTTAAGAAAATACTTGCAAATTGTATCCAACAACATATTAAATGAATATACACCATGATTAAGAGTTTTAACCTAGGTATGCAAGCATGGTTCAACAGAAGAAAATCAATTATTTAATATACTGTAATAACAAATTGAAGGAGAAATTTTACATAATCATTTCTATTGATGCATAAAAGCACACAACATTGTGAAAGGAAATCTCAGAAAACCTAAAATATCTTTGTTCATGGAATGAAAGACTTAATATCACTAAGATGTCAATTCTATGCAAATTGATTTACAAATTCAAAGCAATCCTAATGTAAATTTCAACAACCTTTTTGTAAAAATGGAAAATCTTCTTATCAAATTTATTTGGTTGGGTAAAGGGTCCCAAACAGCCCCAAATGTTTGAAAATAAGAATGGAGTTGGAGGACTCATACAACCTGACTTTAAAGCATATTACAAAGCTACAGTAGTCAAAACTGCATTGTATTGGCACAAAGATAGACATATTGACCAAGGGAATGGTATTGGGGGTTCAGAAACAGACCCACACATCTATGGCCAGCTGATATTTCACAAGGTTGCCAAGTCCACTCAACTGGTACTGAATAGTCTCTTCATCAAATGGTCTTGGGAGAACTGGATATCCATATCTTAAAAAGCAAAGAAGATCCCCATATCACAACCTATACAAAAATCATCTCAAATCAATCTAAGATCTAAACATAAGATATGGGACCATAAAACTTCTAAAAGAAATTGTAAGGAAGCATCTTTGAGATCTCGTGGTTGGCAATGGATCCATAAACTTTACACATACAGCACAAGCAATAAAAGAAAAATTAGAAAATTGGGACCTCCTCAAAATTAAAACAAATAGTATTTCAAAGTAATTTGTCAAGAAAGTGAAAAGTTAGTCTACTCTATGGGAGAAAATATTTGGAAACCACATATCCAATAAGGGTCTAATATCCAGCATATATACAGAAATCCCACAACTCAAAAACAAAAAATGGCATATTCATTGAAGTATAATCTTGAGTAGTTTGCCAGGATATAGCATGTGAGTAGAGAATGGGGAGTCAATGTTTAAACTGTGCACAGTTTATAATTAGGTTGATTGTAATGGTTTGGAATGGACAGAAGTGATAGTTGCACAACAGTGGAATTGTGATTAACAGTACTGAAGTATGTCTGTGAGTGTGCTTGAAAGGGGAAACTTTGGATTGTTGACGATGCTAGATAGAAAGCCAGAGGATCAAACATGTGATTCTATAACACAGTGAATCTTGTGGTGATGGAGGATTATAGTTAATGGTGCAAATATAGGAATGTTCTTTCAGTACATTGAAGAACATGTACTGAATGTGGCCACTGCCTCCACATCAATGGTATAATTCTTCCATTGCTAGAATCACAATAAGTCTATAGAAGAATACCAGTAGGTATACTTTAGTCCATAGTTCATTCCCCAATACTGAGGATTCTGGGATGGTGATGTCCAATCCACCTCACTGGAGGCTCTGAGGGCAGGGAGAGGGAAAAACAAGTGTAATATCGGGCCTTTTCTTGGGACATGGGAATTGACCTGAATGACATTGCAATGACAGATACAGGCCATCATATATTTTCCTGTAACCTACAGAATTGGGTGGAAGAGAGTGTAAATGACAATGTAAACTTTATTCCATGGTTAGTGGCAACGCTCCAAAATGTGTTCATCAATTATAATGAATGTACCACTCTAATGAAGGATCTTGTTAATATGGGAAAATGTGGGAGATGTTAAGAGCAGGGAATATGGGAATCCCCTACATTTTTATGGGATAATTATGTAATCTAAGTAACTTTTAAAAAATAAAAAAATTTTTTAAAAATTACAAAAAAAGAAGACATACACACAAACAAAAATGTACATCACTTGTACAGGGAACTGATAGTGATGCGATATATGGGTGAAATGAATCTAAAGCAAATTATGGATTATTGTAATAGTTTACCTTTCTTGCATCACTTGTAACAAAGGTACTAAATCAATGTTAAGTGCCAAAATAGGGGTATGTTATAGGAATGTTGCATATGTTATTCTTAGAAAAATGTTATACACCACAGAAAGAAACAAATTTCCTTGTCAGCTATAATGTGTTACTCTGAAGTTTCTCTCAAAGTACATGTAGCCTGCCGAAGTGGCCACCAGAGGTTCTGAGGGATGGGAGAGGGAAGAATAGGTATAATATGGGGGCATTTTTGGGACATTGGATTTGTCCTGCATGACACTGCAGTGATGGATACAGACAATTGTATATTTTGTAATAACTTACAAAATTGTCTAGGACAAAGTACAAACTATAAAATAAATTGTAGCCCATGATTAGTAGAAATGCTTCAATTTGGGTTGAGCAATTGTAAAAAATTTACCCAACTAATGATGGATGTTGGTTTTGTGGGAAATTGTGAGAGGGGGAGGGAGGAGGGCATATAGGGATCCCTTATATTTTTATGTAAAATTTATGTAATTTAAAGCTTCTTTTAAAAAAAATATATGTATATAAAAAAAGAATGGGTCCTTGGAATCTGTGAAAAGATGGTGTCAGAGTTTATCAACCTGAGGGCATCACATGTACAAAATGGTAGAAAAAGGGAAGAAGCCGCCTGAGGGAGTATCTATGAGGATCTGCAGACCAGGGGAGTGCAACATGCATCATCAATGAGGGATTGGGGTCAGAGAGATGAGGATGAAAGGAAAACTGAGTTATTCATCCTCATGGTTCAGAAGGGAGTACATTCCCCAATCTTGACAAAAATAGTGCTGTTGAAACCTATGGCTTACTTTGGCCAACTGAGAAGTATATGGGCATATTCCTCCCTTGGAAGACGGGAGGTACAGCAAAGGGCTAAATATGGTTTCTCTTTTGTGAGGTTAAGTGTCAGGACACAATTTAAAGAGGTGGGCTCAGAAAATCCTGTCAGTGGACTTCTGTGCAATGGTTTGTCAAAGATTGCCATCTGCAATCAAGAAAAATGAAGGAATAAAAGACTTGTCTCTCATCCCTAGTCCACCTCACTGTGAATTTTAGTGGGTGCCTGGCACTGTTCTCATACCTTAAACAGGGCAAACATAACGTTTTAAGGAAATAATTTGATCTAAAAATCAAAGAAGAGTTGCATAAATAAAACACTAGGCAAGAGAGAGAAATTGACCATCAGAGTAATTTCACCAACATAATCAGATACCTAGAAATCAGCAAAAAATTAGAAGCCATACTAAGAAACAGGAAGTGATAGCCCATCCAAAGGAACAAATCAAGAATCCTGATTAGACACAGGATTTAATACAACTAATCAATGATATTCACATGAATTTCCTAAATCAAATCAATGATTTTAAATAAAACTTATCTAAAGAAATAAGGGATATTAAGAAGACACTGAGTGAGCATAAAAACAATTTAAAGAAAGAGTGCAAAGAAAAGTAGCATTGCTTATAAGAATTAAAGAAACAGTGGATGAGATAAAAAATACACAATGGATGAGATGTGAAGTATTGGAGGACAGAATTATTGACTTAAAAAACAGAGATTTTGAACTTGGAAAGACAGGAACAGAAATAGATAAGAATGGAAAGAATTGAACAAAATCTCAGGGATTTGAAAAATAGCACAAAGCACACAAACAGGCATGTAATCAGGATCCCAGAAGGAGAACAGAATGGAAAAGGGACAACAAAAATATTTAAAGAAATAATATACCAAAAATACCCAAAACTTATGAAAGACATATATATCAATAAACAAGAAGAAAAAGTGTACTTCAAACAGAACAAGTCTGAAAATACTTACATAGACACACCTACTTTTCAAAATGTCAAATGCCTGAGATAAAGAAAGAATTCTTTAGTCACAAGAGAAAAGCAATACATCATAATGAAGATAACCTTAGTAAGATTAAGAGCTGATTTCTCATCAGGAATCATGGAAGTGAGAATACTGTGGCATGCTATGTTTAAATACTGAAAGAGAAAAAGTGCCAGCTAATGATACGTTATCTAGAAAAAGTGCTGTTTAAAAATGAGGGTAAGATTAATGTCTTCTCAGAAAAAAACTGAGAGAGTTTGTCACCTACAGACGGGATCTACAAGAAATACTAATGGGTGTATTAGTACAGAAGAAAGAGCTGAAATTGAATCTCTAAATGCACACCTGGAGGAACTAGAGAAGGAACAGCAAACTATTCCAAAGCAAGCAGAAGGATAGAAATAATAAAGATAAGAGCAGAAATAAATGAAATTAGAAAAAAACAATAGAGATAATCAACATAACCAAAAGTTGGTTCTTCAAAAAATAAAAAAAACATTGACAGCTATACTAGCAGAGAAAACAGAGAGCAGATGCAAATAATTAAAATCATAAATCAGTGGGGGCACATTACCACTGACTCAGCAGAATAAAAGAGATCATAAAAGGATTGTGGCAACAACTATATGCCAACAAACTAGATAATGTAGATAAGATGGACAAAGTCCTACACAGAGTCAACCCACACTGACCCTAGGAGAAATAAAAGACTTTAACAGAACAATCACAATAAAGAAATTGAAAAAGTAATGAAAACAGGCCATAAAATGGAAAGCCCAGGACCAGATGGTTTCACAGGCTAACTCGACCAATCTTTCAAAGAATAACTAATACCAATTTTGCTCAAATTCTTCAAAAATATTGAACAGGAAGAAATGCTACCAAACTCATTCTATGAAGCCAATATTACCCTAATACCAAAGATAAATAAAGATACAATGATAAAAGAATACTACAGACCAATCTCTCTAATGAATATATGCAAAGATCCTCAAGAAAACACATGGTAAGCAAAGCCAAAATGACATTAAAATAATTATACACCACCAGGGTCAAGGAGGTTTTATCACAGGTATGCAAGCATGTTTCAACACTAAAAAAGTCAATCAGGTAGGTGGGGAACATGGGAATCCCTGTAATTTCTGTGTAATATTTAGGTAATCTAAGCACCTTTAAAATATATATATATATATATAATAACATTTATGTAAGCAAATGCACATGTATGCATATATATTTATTTATCATTTAAAATATTGGTTTGTATTGTGAAAAATTTGATTTTTACCCACAATAAAAAAAATCAATCAGTGTAATAAATCAGATTAATAAATTGAAGAAGAAAAATCACATGATCATCTCATTTTATGTAGAAAAACAATTTGACAAAGTACAGCATCCTCTCTTGATGAAAACACACCAAAATAGAGGGAAACTCAACATGATCAGTTGCATATATATGAAACTCACAGCTAACGTTGAACTCTAGGGCAAAAATATTGAAAGTTTTCAGGTTAAGATTGGGAACAAGACAATGGTTCCCTTTGTCTCCACTTTTATTCAATGTTTTGCCAGAATTCTTAGAGAAATTAGGCAAGGAAAAAGAAATAAAATGCATCCAGTGGTAAGGGAAGACTAAAAAATTTGGCTATTCACTGATTATATGCCTTATACCTAGAAAATCAAGAAAAATTGGACAAAAAAGCAACCAGAACTAAGGTAAATTCAGTAATATCGTAGGACTCAAATACATATTCAAAAATCAGTAGTGTTCCTATAACTACTAATGAGCAAGCTGCATAAAATTTTGGAAAAAAATTTCCAATTACCGTAGACACTAAAAGAACCAAGTATTTAAGTATAAATAACCAAGCACATAAAGGACCTGTACCCAGAAAAATACAAACATTGCTAAGAAAGAAAAAAAAAAACCAACAACAAAAGAGAGCTTAAATAAATGGAGGAGCATTGGAAGACTAAACATAATTAAGATGTCAATTCTAACAAAATTGATTTACAGATTCAACACAATCTCAATAAATCTTCCAACAGCCTTTTTTTCCTTTTTTTTTTTTTTTTTGCAGGAATGGAAAAACTAATTATCAAATTTATTTGGAAGATTTAGTGTTCCCAAAAAACTAAAAGTGTCTTTAAAAATACGAACAAAATTGGAGGGCTCACTTCCTAACTTTAAGCATATTACTTAGCTACAACGGTAAAAAACAGCATGGTACCAGCATACAGATTGATGAATTGAGCAATGGAATTGTATTCAAAGTTCAGAAGTAGACCCTCTTATTTTTGGTCAAGTGATTTTTGAAAAGGCTTTCAAGCCCATCCAGCTGAGTAAAAACAGTCTATTCAAAAAATTGTACTGGGAGAACTGGGAGAACTGGGTATCCATACCTAAAAGAAAGAAAGTAGAGCCCTCTCTCATCACTTAGACAAAAATTAACTCAAAATGCATCAAGGACCTAAATATGAATGCTACAACCAATAAACACCTAGGAGAAAAGTAAGAAAAACATCTTCAAGATCTAGTGGAAGATGTTGGTTTCTTAAAACTTATACTAAAAGCACGAACAATGAAAGAAAACCTAGATAAATGTGACTTCCTTAAAATCAAACACTTCTGTGATTCAAATGACTTAGTAAAGAGTGTGAAAAGGCAGCCTACTCAATAGGAGAAATTTTTCAGAAGCCACGCATTGGATAAGGGTTTAATTTCCATGTTATATAAAAAGATCACACAACTTAATTTAAAAAAAATAGTCAAAAGCCCTGAATATACCTTTTTTCAAATAGGAAATACAAATGACCAAAAAGCACATTAAAAGATGCTCAAAATCACTAGCTTTTTGGGAAATACAGATAAAAACTATGAGACATCATTTCATGTCTTACAGTATGACTATTAAAAACATCATAAAACTACATGTGTTGGAGAGGACACAGAGAAATAGGAACACTCCTTCACTGATGGTGGGAATTTAAAATGGTGTAGCTTCTGCTGAAGAAAGTTTGTTGGTTCCCCCATAAGCTAAATATTTGTCCTTTTTTGTCTGGGTTGCCTCACTCAATGTCCTCCAGGTTCATCCATGTTGTCATAGGCTTCATGACTTCATTTCATTACTGGAATATCTGCCTTTCATCTTTCTTAGGGAGGGAGTCACAGATTTACTGAGCTATAGGGTACACCTGATGCCATTCTGCTGCTTTTGCTTTGAGACATTATCTTATTCCTGTAAGCAGAACTGAGATGATCTGTTTAATGTCCTTCAATAACTAACTGCAGAGAGTAAACTTCTAAGATTAGATTAATAGAAAACCAGATCAATTAGTTTTTGGGAAGGGTATTAGAGGATCCAGAGCTGCTTAAATGCAGACATTTTACTAAATGTATTTTCTAGCTTTCACCTCCAGCTTTTTGTTGTCCTTTTAATAAATTGCATCTTTTAAAACTCTATGTCCCAAACCATACCTTACCTTTACTTTGTATGCATTATCATTTTAGAACCACTGAGAAGTAAAAAGTGGAGCCATATACCAAAAATAGAATACAATATTACTGGCATTTATAATTACCCATATGGTTACCATTACCAGAGGTCTTTATTTCTTTATGCCACTTTGGTCCATTGTATAGTGTCATTTCCTTTCACCCTGAAAAAAAATCCCTTTAGCTTTGCTTCTAGGGCATATGTAGTGGTGATGAGCTCCCTTAGGTTTTGTTTATTTGGGGATGTTTTAAAAGCCCCCTTGCTTTTAAATGACAATCAAACCAAATTTAAAATTCTTGATGGTGTGATGATTGGGCTTATTTGTTAATTTAGCCAGTTAATGAAACCCAGTTGTTTGGTCAAGCAAGCACTCATGACTTAAATCATTAGTGGGTTGATTGCATTTATGGCTGATCATTACGTTTACAATTACGTAAGGAGATTACCTTCACCAATGAGATATATCTCTTTCAACAAGTTGAAGGTCTTAAAAGGAGAAATGATTTCAGTAGACAGAGAGAGAATTCCCATCACTACTTCAGACAGCAAGGTTCTCCTGGGGAACTCATTGAGAACCTTCATCAGTGATCCTGCTTGCAGCCTGCACTAGGGAATTCAGACTCATGCATCACCATGTTCATATATGAAAATTTTATAAAATCTCATAATATATAAATATATCTCCTGTTGGATGTCTGATAGTCAATGGTGTGAGTTGGCAATAGATATAAGCAAGATATCACTTCTGGATATGGCTACTTCCATGTTTATGAGAGTGCTTTTGACACCTTAATAGAGTTTTGTGGAATTCAAAGATACATTGATGTTAGCTGGTTTTATGCTGTATCAGTGGGTGGAGACTGAGACAATGAGCAGAAGGAGTTGGACTCCCATCTTTGGGAAGACCAATTCCTTCAGAAATAGAGAGGCAGGGGTCTCTCAAGAGCAAGGGTAGTGAGGAACAGAATAGAATAAACAGGGAGTATTTAGTGGTCAATGGAAATGTTCTTCATTACCTTACAGTGATGAACACAGGACATGGTAAATATCATCAAAATTTTTAAAATGTAAACCACACTGTAAAACATTGACAATGTTTAGTAGCTATGTTTCACTATCTGTATATAAGTTATAGCAATGCAACCATCCACATAAAAAAAGGTATTAATATGAGGGGGAGGAAAGCAAGAGCAGGTTGGGTATATAAGAGTCTCTTGTATTCTGTGTGTGACTTTGTTGTGACGTAAAACTTTGAAAACAAAATGAAAAATAAGGAGACACTGAGGAATGTGAGGGAGAAGGGGCCACAATACAGAGAGGACACTGATATTGCAGTAAAAAAAGGCAAAATGTCAAAAAAAAATTTTATTTTTCATTTTTTAAATATCTCAATCTTTAATTTTATTTTTATTTACTAATTGTTTTTAGTTTTCATGTATTTTATCACTTACATTTAAACTTATCACTATTATTTTATTTTCCCATTAATTGTATTTCGCTATTTCATTGGCTTCATCATTAAAGAAACGTTGGATCACAGAAGGGATACAACTGGGGTGGGAGAGGATCGTTGCTGGGAGGTGTCAGGAATGGGGGATACATGGGAGGAAGTTCACCTAAACATACATACAAGGTATATAAAATTGTTGAAATATTCACAGGGCATGGTCACAGTGGGCGGAGAATTACTCAATAAATGAGAGAATACAGAATTCCCATCATGGAGGGCTAAGCCACATTCTTCAAGGGAGCTGCAACAGCCCCTCAAGTGCAGGGGCAGTGTCTGGCAAAGGAGAATGATCCACTGATGGGCCCTTGTTATTGATGATTAGCCTTATGAGTCTTTGCTTTTGAAATTGAAACTTAGCCTAGCATTATGGGATGCCTATGGGTTGCCTCCTGAGAGACTCCTTGTTGCTCAAATGTGGCCTCTCTCTAAGCCAAACTCAGCCTATGAATGCATTACCTTCCTCCCAGCATGGGAGATGACTCCCGGGGATGAGCCTCCCTGGCACCGAGGGATTACTACCAAGTGTGAACTGGTAATGCGACTAGAAAACAACCTTGAATAAAAGGGGGATAAGGTAAAGACAAATGAGTTCATATGTTTAAGAGACTTCAAAGTGAGTTGGGAGGACATCCCAGTGGTAACGCTTATGCATATCTCAATAGGACCTCATAGGCTTCTAAAGTGGATATCACCCCAAATAGAGGGGATCCTGAGGGCTCTGGAGACACCCAGATCTTATGTCAGGTCAGATAGCTTCAGAGATTGGTGCCTTATCAGTGGGCCCTACTTTGGATTCTGTGCTCCTGAGAGTGACAAAGTTGACCTCAAATATGTCTTCCCTGCACTTGGTTAATCTGTCCTTTCTATTCAAACATATATGTGGTGCTTGAGTTTGTAGGTTTACATCCAGAGACTGAAGTCTTTGGGATGTCTATGTGCCAGCTGGGCCCAGAATCTAGGTGGAGCTGCGACTCCTTCTCTACAGCTCAAAGGACTCACTGAGGACACCTGTAGGGGAAATGATGATGGACAATGGCCATCCAAGGGAATGAAGAGTCTGCAGCTGCAGTCAGAATAATCCCATCCATCTTATCCAAGGGGTATAAGCCCCTCTCCATTGGAGGTGGAATGGAAATCACCATTCCATACTACTCAGGATTGGGGAGGAGCTATGGACTCTAGTGGACTTATTGGTATTCTATTATAGACATATTGTGAATCAAGCAACGGAACAAATTAGAATAACAATGTTTAGCCAATGGCCACTGGAAACTCTCGGGGCAGGGAGAGGGAAAAGCAGGTGTAAAACAGGGGCTTTTACAGGACTTGGGTATTGTCCTGATGATATTGCAATGACAGATAGAGGCCATTTCATATCATCATATAACATGCAGAACTGTGTGGGAAAGAGTGTGGTCTACAAAGTGAACTATGGTTCATGCTTAATGGCAAAGGCCCAGGATGCATTTTTCTGTTGCAGGTGATGTGCCAACTAATGAAGGATGTTTATATGGGAGGTTGTGGGACACGTGTGGAGTGAGGCATATGGGAATCCCTATATATTTTTTGAAACAATTATCCAATCTAAGTAGGTTTTTTAAAAATTAAAAAAGTTATTAAAAAATAAAAAAATCAAAGAATTATATGAGCTGACTGCTTCAAATTTGCAACGTAAATGTTGCATGAGTTACATCAAAGTTTCCACATGTGCTCTGAAAAAAATCTTGTTTTGTGCAGCGAAACTTGAGGTCCCTGAAAACAAGACTCAGAACATCATTGCATGAGAAACAGAGTTTCAGTGAAAATAAAATCTCAACCTTGCATGGTTTCTGCTGTTAAAGTGAGGGCATTGATAGGAAAGTAATGAAACACTGAAAACTGGGATGGAGCCATAGGTGTTGATAATGATGCCAGTGGGGACATCAAAACACTAAATTTTGTTGAGTTTTTGCCAGATAAAACTCTAATAATCTGCCCTGAGAAAACACTTCTCTGACCTGAAGTCTGTCCTGAGGAAATATTTCCCCACTCCCAGTTTGCCCTGAGGAAACAGTCACATCACCTCCAGTCTACCCCAAGGAGTCTGCCATCCCACCTCTATTTGAAGAGATTAATTCTGTCTCACCAGATGAAACTGCTACTAAATGACCTGAGATATTTGGCTTGCAAGACTTCTAATCCTTCACATTATCAAACCTAACCACTCCTTTTCTTTCTATACTTATAACTAGACTAAAGTCACCTAAACTCCCAAAAGGGAGGCACAAAATATGACCCATGAGGAAGTACTATACACTCCAAAAGAACTGCAGGAATTTTTCAATTTATATTGACAGAAATTGTTGGAATGTATGTGGGAGTGGATATTAAGTGTGTGGGATTATGGTGGAAGGAATATAAAGTTGGATCAGACTGAAAGTATTGATATGGGCCCACTATGAGCAGATTCTGGATAGAATGTTGTGGCTCAAACTGTTAGGGCTCTAGAAGTTTCTTTGGATGTCTGGTTGGAACATGGATTGAAATTTGGAAAACCGTACTTGAGGTCAAGTTGCCAGAACTTCCCTGGTGTGCTGTAGATGAGGCAATCTAAAAGCTTAGAGATATTGGACAGTTAGAATGAATTTATCATGTAAGACGTGCTCATCCACTCCAAGAATGTCCTGAGGACACAAATTTCAAAAAGAATGTAAAAAATAAATTTGTGTCACTAACTCCAAATTCACTGAGGAGCAATGTGGCTGTTCTTCTCTCTAGGTCAGATATCACTTTGGGAACTGTTTTCACTGTACTTGGAAACCTAAACACTCTAAGTATGATAGGATCCTAAGCTGGCAGAAAACTAGTGGCAGCAATTAATCACCAAAGACAAAGTAGACATGGCAACCACAGTGAAGAACACCTCAAAACAGCAATCAAAACAGTCTAAGCTGCAGAAACTATGATGTTGGCTCATAGATCATAAGGTACCTAGAAGTAAAATTCATTGGCAGTCTACTAAATTCTTACCTGATATATATAAATTGAAGTATTAGGTTGAGTGAAAAAAAGGCTGATTTAAATTAAAGAAACAGAGACTCACATCCCCTTAATCAATTCCCAGGTATGAGAGAGTTTACAGACACAGAAAACCTTGAATGGCGGGAAGGTATCGTCCCCTTTCGGAAGAGCCCTGTTAGACTGCCAAAAATTTATATTGTTAATCTTCCTTAAAGAGAACTATGACCTTATACCAGGGTAACTGTGTGTTGTGGAAAAGGAAATGATCAGATACTTGGGGGTTATTAGACAATGGCTCAGAAGTGACCTTAATTCCAGGAGGTCCAAAATATCTGTCATCCACCAGTCAGAATAGAGGATTATGGATCCCGGGTGATTGATGGAGATACTTTAATATGTATTTTTATTAGAGCATAAAAATCAATCATGTATAATTGTACAATTCCAATGAAACACTCCTCCTCCAACACCTTACATTGTTGTGGAACATTTGTTACACATTAAGAAAGAACATCATCAGACTCTTACCACTAACTATGGTTTATAGCACACATTTGGTGTATTTTTCCGTACCCCCATACTATTAACACCACATATTAGTATTGTACATTTGTACATTTGTTACAACCGTATGGTTCAATGTGTTATAGAGTCCCATGCATTGTACAATCTGTCTAAAGTGTACAGTCAGTGGCTTTCACTTTCCTCAGAGCTGTACAGTCATTGCCTCAGTAAATTTTTGAATATTTTCCTTAATCCAAAAGAAAAAATTACCTACATCCCCTATTTTTGAACTTTACTATTAATATAGATATTCCTTTCTTTGACATTGATGCAAGAATATAAGAATATTTTCAATATTACTCTTTACTATAATCCATAAATTACATTAATTATATTTTCCAATGCATCACCATATTCTTACCAAATTGTTATAATGACATATATTTGTTCCAGATTATAGAAGAAAATTTTTCTATTTGTACTAACAGCAATTCTAATCCACTTCTTGGTTCACTATGTTATTCTGTCCATGGACTATTCTTTAGCTTTCTTCAATTGACGTTTGCATCCCTAGAGTACCCCTTTCAGCCACAATCACATTTATAAACCAACCATATTAGTTATACTCACTATAATGTGTTACCATCAACTCTATCCATTTCTACAGTTTTTAAAGTCCGGCTAATTAATAATTCACAAACATTAAGCATCAGTACACCTCCTCAGCTCTCATCCTGTCTCCTAGTAACCTACACTCTAATTTTTAGCTCTTTCTGTTTATTCTTCATATTTAGTAACTATTAGAGAAACTATACAATATTTGTCCTTTTCTGTCTGGCTTATTTCACTCAACATAATATTGTCAAGGTTCATTCGTGTTATCATATGTGTTCCAATTTCATTTCTTCTTATGATAGAATATTATTCAATTGTATGTATATGTCACATTCAATTTATCCATTCATAGATTGATGGAAACTTGACTTATTTCCATCTTTTCAGCCATTGTGAATAATACTGCTATGAGCATCAGTGTGCAAATGCCTGTTTACAACACTGTTTTTTAGTCTTCTGGATATATTCTTAGGAGATGCATTGCCAGATAATATGGGAGTTCTATATTTAGCTTCCTGAATAACTACCAAAATGTCTTCCATGGGGGCTGCATGATTTTACACTCCCCCCAAAAGTGAAGGAGTGTTCCTATTTCTCCACATCCTCTTCAATACTTGTTATTTTCTGTGTTTTAAATAATGGCCATTATATGAAGTGTGAGATGGTATCTCATAATTTTTTTAACAAATTAATTTTATTGAGATATATCAATAGAGCATACATCCACCCAAAGGCTACAGTCAATCGTATTTGGTATAATCACATAGTTGTCCATTCAGCATTCAATTATTTTAGAGCATTTTCATTATTACAATAATAATAATTCTTTAAAAAGCAAACAAACAAATCTTAGTAACTCTCAATCACTCTATTTTTCCCTTCTGTACAAAGCTGGTATTCTGTTTCCTTCTCTCTAGTATATTTGTATTTATATTTTATAAAGCAGCATTAGATATAAAATATCAAACATATTCATTTTTGCATGATTTTCACAATTTTATACAGTCCCATTTTACATTTTTAAACTTTCCTTTGAGTAAAATATATGTTCTTAGATTTTTAATTTAGACCATTTTCATACCCATATAATATCTCTGCTAGTCACAAACACCATGATGTGCTCTCACAATTTCCATTCATTTCCAAAGTTTTACAAAAAATCTTTTAACCAATACTGCACAGATTAACCTTTAGCTTTCCATTCTCTACCTTCATTCTATTTTCAGGTGACCAATATTCTAATTATTACATCCATGAGTTGCAAAATATAGTTAGTTCATAATAGCACAACCATACAGTATTTGTCCTTTTGTATCTGGCTTGCTTCACTCAACATGATGAAGCTTCCTCTAGGTTCATCAAGGTTGTAATATGTTTCATGACTTCATTTCTTCATAGCACTGCATAATAAACCATTTTGCGTATACACCATAATTTGATTATCCATTCATCAGTTGTTGGACACCTTGGCTGTTTCCAACTTTGGACAATCATGTAAAGAACAGCTATGAACATCGGTGTGCAGATGTCTGTTCATGTCATAGCTCTCAGTTCTTTTAGGTATAAACTCAGTAATCCTACTGGCAATTCTCTACTCAACTTCCTTAAGAACTACCAAACTGTCCTCCACAGTGGTTGTATATTCTATATTCCCAACAACAGTGAATAAGCTTTCTTACATATCCACATCCTCTCCAACACTTACACTTTTCAATCTTGTTATTAGTGGCCAGTATAATAGGTGGGAAATTATATCTGATTCATTTATTTTTATAAATAATTTTTTAGGAAGATACTCAGATTACATAGATGTTACACAAAAATTATAGGGATTCCCATAGGCCCTACCTCCCACACTTCCCACAACCTACCACATAAACAACATTCATTACAGTGGCACATCACCAGCAATAGATATACACATCCTGGGGATTTGCCATTAAGCATGGACCATAGTTCACATTATAGACTACACTTTTTCCCCCCAATTCTGCATGTTATATGATGATATAAATTGGCCTATATCTGTCATGGCAATGTCACTCAGGATAGTTCCCAAGCCCTGAAAATGTCCCTGTATTACACCTGCTTTTCCATTTCCCTGCCCAGAGAGTGTCCAGTGGCCAATGGCTCCACATTAATGTTGTAGTTTCTTCCATTGCTTGAATCAAAATATGTCTATAACAGAATACCAGTTAGTCCACTCTAGGTCATAGCTCTTCCCCCTATCCTGAGGAGTCTGGGATGGTGATGTTCACTCCACCTCCAATTGAGAGTGGGCTTATATACCATGGATAAGATGGATGGGATTATCCTGCCTGCAGCTGCAGACGCTCTCCATTCCCTGGAATGGCTGTTGTCTAGCATCACCTCTGCTACAGGTTTCCTGAATGAGTGAATTGAGTTATAGAGTAGGAGTTACAGCTCCACTGAGATTCTGAGACCAACTGGCACATGGACAGCCAAAAACTCCAGTTCTGGATGTACACCTCCAAACTCCAGTACTACATATAAGTTTGAATAGAAGGGAAAGATGAACTGTGTGCAGGGAAGACATATGTGAGTTCAATTCTTTCACTCTCAGGAGCACAGATTCCAAATAGGACCCACTTATAAGGCACCAATCTCCAGAGGTATACCACCTGACTTAGGGACCTGCGTGTCTCCAGAGCCCTCAGAAGCCCCTCAATTTCGGTTGATATCCACTTTGGATGCCTATGAGTTCCTACTGAGATGTGCATAAGCATTACCACTGGGATGACCTCCCGACTCACTTGGAAATTTCTTAGCCATATGAAATCATTTGTCTTTACATTTCCCCCCTTTTATTCGAGGTCTTTTTCCATTCATATTACCAGTTGGCACTTCATAGTAATCCCTCAGTGCCAGGGAGGTTCATCCCCGGGAGTCATGTCCAATGCTGGGAGGAAGGTAATGCATTCAGATGCTGAGTTTGGCTTAGAGAGAGGCCACATTTGAGCAACAAGTAATCTCTCAGGAGGCAACCCTTAGGTACCCCATATCACTAGGCTAAGTTTGAATTTCAGGAGCAAAGACTCATAAGGCTGGTCATCAATAACAAGGGCCCATTGGTGGATCATCCTCCTTTGCCAGACACTTCCCCTGCACTTGGGGGGCTGTTGCTGCTCCCTTGGATAATGTGGCAGAGCTCTCCAGGATGGGAATTCCGTATTCTCTCATTTATTGAGTGATTCTCCACTCACTGTGACCATGCCTTGTGAACAGTTGAACACTTTCATATACCTTGTATGTATGTTTAGATGAACTTCCTCCCATGCACACCCCACCCAACACCTTCCACCAACAATCCTCTCCCACCCCACTTGTAACCCTTCTGTGATCCAAAGCTTCTTTAAAGATGAAGCCAATTCAAAAGCCAAATACAATTAATAGGAAAATGAAATAATAATGATAAGTTTAAATGTAAGAGATAAAGTACTTGAAAACTTAAAAAAAATATATTAAAAGACTGGCATATTGAAAAAATTAAGAAAAAAAGAACAAATTTTTTTTTTTTTTACATTTTGCCTTTAATCACTGCAATATCTGGTGTCCAGTCTGTACTGTGGCACCTTCCCCCTCTCACTCCCCAGTGTCTCACAATTTTTCATTTTGTTTTCAAATAAGATTTTGGTCACAGCAAAGTCACACACAGAATACAAGAGACTCTCATATAACCAACCTCCTCCCACTTTCTTCCCCCCCCCATATTAATACCTTTTTTATGTGGATGGTAGCATTGTTATAACTGTTATACAGATAGTGAAATATAACTACTAAACATTGTCAATATTTTACAGTCTGATTTATAATTTAGACAGTACAGTTTTATAAATTTTGATGATATTTACCATGCTCTATGTCCTTCACTGTTAGGTAATGAAAAACATTTCCACTGACCATTAAATATCACCTGTTTGATCTATTCTGTTCCTCCCTCCCCATCCTCCCAGGACCCATGATGACATCCTGGCTTGACTCAATGGATGACAAGATTCATAGTTACATGCAACAAGAGGACTTGACACACTGCTTTGTCTTCCCTATTAGGAACCACCATTGATCTTGAGAAACCGCTGCCTGTCTATTTCTGAACAAATCAGTCCTCCCAAAGATGGGAGTCCATCTCCTTCCTTGCCATTATGTGGGTCTACACCCACTGTCACAACATATTAAGATAAGATGAAAACACACACACTCCCTAGAAGCCTGCTCCAAGTGTACCCTGTCCTGAATATCCCCCCAACCAACACACTAAAGCTGTGACACTTCCTTGTCATATTGCCATAAAAGCATTCTCACTTCTGTACTTTCAACCTCATACCTACAAATTCCAAGTGTTTACCTGGTTACTCTTTCCCATCTCTGGCCCCAATATCCTGATAATCTAACCCACCCCTCCCAATCTACACAACTTTCAACCTGCACCACCAAACCAAATAATATCACTACCTTCCTGTCCTATCCCTTCAATTCAGGCCTACACTATCATTTTACCACAGATTACATCCATATTGGTGATGGCTCACAACTATCTCTTCTCTTTTACTTGTAAACCTATCTTTCAAACAATAGATCTCTGAGACTGCTCAATTTCCTTAATTCATGTCAGTGAGGACATATACTGTTCATCCTTCAATGCCTGGCTTGCTTTAGTCAACATAAGGTCTTCAAGATTCCCTCATATTATCCTCTTGGTTAGCAATTTATTCCTTCTTACAGCTGAGTAATATTCTATTGTATGTATGTTCCACATTTTGTTTGTCCATTCATCTGTTGATGGGCACCTGGGTTAATTCCAACTTTTACTAATAGTGAACAATGCTGCTATGAATATTGGTGTGCATATATTCTGTTTGTGTGTTTACTTTCAATTCTTCTGGGTATATACCTAGCAGTGGAATCAATGGATCATACAGAAGAAGTATAACTAGTTTTATGAGGAACCACCAAACTTTCCTACACATTGACTGGACCATTCCACAATCACACCAGCAGTGGATGAGCGTTCCCATTCCTGTACATCTTCTTCTACATTTATAATCTGCTGTTTTTTAATAGCCACCATTCTAATCATGTAAGACGGTGTCTCATTGTAGTTTTGATTTGCATTTCCCTAACAGCTAGTGATGCTGAGCATCTTTTCATGTGCTTTTTACCCATTTATATTTCTTCCTTGGAGAAGTGTCTTTTCAGGTCACTAGCCCATTTTTTAAATGGGTTGTTTATCTCTTTTATAGGGGGGTGTAGGATTTCTTTATATATGCAGGATATTAGGCTCCTATCAAAATAATGGTTGCCTAATATTTTGTCCCATTGGGTAAGCTGCCTTTTTACTTTCTTACTAATGTCCTTTGAGGTGCAAAAGTTTTTAATTTTGAGGAAATCCCACTTATCTATTATTTCTTTTGCTGGTCATGCTGTGGGTATGAATTTAATGAAATCATTTCCTATTACAAGGTCCTGTAGATATTTCTCTACATTATTTTCCAAGGTCTTTATGATCTTGGATCTTATATTTCAATCTTTGATCTATCTTGAGTTGATTTTTGTATCAGGTGTGAGACAGTGATTCTCTCTCATTCTTTTGGATATGGATATCCAGTTCTCCAAACACCACATGTTGAAAAGGCCTTTCTCTTCCAACTGAGTGGGCTTGGTGGCCTTGTAAAAAATCAGACTATATATGCAAGGATTTTTATCATAACTCTCAGTTTGGTTCCACTGATCGGTATATCTATCCTTGTGCCAGTACCATGCAGTTTTGAACACTGTACCTTTGTAGTATGTTTTAAAGTCAGGTAGTGTGAAACCCCCAACTTCATTTTTCTTTTTCAATGTGTTTTTGGTGATTCAGGGGTACTTATCCGTCCACATACATTTTGTTGTTAGTTTTTCCAATTCATTAAAAAACACAGTGTTGTTTTGCATTGGGATTGCATTAAATCGAAAGATTAGTTTGGTAGAATAGACATATTGATATTGATTAGTCTTCCTGTCCATGTATTGGCATACAGAAATGGCACTGTTTTCTGAGCATTGATCTTATAGCCTGTGACATTACTGAACTCCTTTATAAGTTCTAAAAGTTTTCTTGTAGATTTCTCAGTGCTTTCTATGTATAGGATCATGTCATCTGCAAATAATGAAATTTTTACTTCTTCTTTTCCAATTTGCATGCATTTTATATCTTTTTCTTGCCTCAGTGCTCGAGCAAGTACTTCTAAGTCAGTGTTAAGTAGGAGTGGAGTTAGTGGTCATCCTTGTCTTGTTCCTGATCTCAGATGGAAAGCTGTTAGGATTTCACAATTGAAGATGATGTTAGCTTTGGGTTTTTCATATATACCCTTTATCATGTTCAGAAAGTTTCATTCTATTCCTATCTTCTATATTGTTTTTTCAAGAAAGGGTACTGTATTTTGTCAAATGCTTTTACTGTTTTTATGGAGATGATCATGTGTATTTTTTCTTTCAATCTGTTTATGTGGTGTATCACATTGATTGATTTGCTTATGTTGAACCATCTTTGCATACCCAGGATAAAACCCACTTGGTCATGGAGTATAATTTTTTGATATGTTCTTGAATGTGATTAGCAAGTATTTTGCTGAGGAGTTTAGCATGTAGGCTCATTACAGAGATTGGTCTGTAATATTCCTTTCTTGTGGCATCTTTGTTTGGCTTTGTTATTAGGGTAATTTTGGCCTCATAGAATGAATTAGGCAATGTTCCTCCTATTTTTTGGAGGAGCTTAAACAGGATTGGTGTGAACTTTTTCCAGAGTTTTTGGTAGAATTCACCTGCAAATCTGTCTGGTTCTGGTATCTTCTTTGTTGGAAGGTTTTTAATGACTGAGTCTATCTGTTTACTTGTAATTGGACTCTTGAGGTCATCAATTTCTTCTTTCTTCAATGTAGAATACTTGTGAGTTTCTAGGATTTTGTCCATTTCCTCTAAATTATCATTCTTGTTGGCATATAATTTCTCAAAGTATCCTCTTAAGATACTCTTTATTTCTCAGGGGTCAATAATGAGATCCCCTTTTGCATTCCTTATTTTGTGTATTTGTATCTTTTCTCTCTTTTTCTTTGTCAATCTGGCTAAGGGTTTGTCAATTTTTTTGATCTCCTCGAACAACCAGCTTTTGGATGTACTTTTTCTAGTTCTTTCTTCTTTTCTATTTCATTTAGTTCTGCTCTAATCTTTGTTATTTCCTTCTTTCTACTTCCATTGGCATAAGTTTGTTCTTGTTTTCCCAATTCTTCCAGGTTTGCAGTTATGTCTTCAATTTAAGCTCTTTCTTCTTTTTTAATGTATGCATTTATAACTATTAATTTCCCTCTCAGTATAGCTTTGATTGCATCCCATAGGTTTTGATATGTTGTGTTGCCATTTTCATTCATTTCTAGGTAGTTACTGATTTCTTTTGAGATTTCCTCCTTGACTCACTATTTGTCTAAGATTGTGTTCTTTAACTTCCATATCTTTGTGCCTAATCTCATTCTCTGGCCCTTAGTGATTTCCAATTTCATTCCATTGTGGTCAGATTAATTACTTTGTATAATCTCAATCTTCCTGAATTCATTGAGAGTTTTCCTGTGGCCTAGCACATGGTCTATCTTGGAGTATGATCCATGTGACCTCAAGAAGAATGTATATCCTGCTGTATTTGGGTGCAGCATTGTGTATAAGTCTATTTGGGCCAGGTCCTCTAATGCATTATTCAAAGTCTTTGTTTCTTTATTGATTCTGTGTCTAGATGTTCTGTCTTATCGTGATAATGTTGTATTAACGTGCCCACTATAATTGTAGAGGCATTTATGTCTCCACTTAGTTTGTTGAGTGTTTGCCTCTTGTATTTTGAGGCACCCTGATTAGGTGCATAAATGTTTATGATTGTTTTCTCTTCTTGAAAGATAACTCATTTTACTAATAAATAGTGTCCATCTTTGTCTCTTAAAATAATTTTGCATTTAATGTCTATTTTGTCCAATATTATTATAGCTGCTCCTGCCCTTTTTGATTATTGTTTCCTTGTAAAATTGTTTTCCAGCCATTCACTTTCAGCCTTCTTAAATATCAGGGTCTAAGGTGGGTCTCTTGTATACAACATATAGATGGATCATATTTCCTTATCCATTTTGCAAACCTGTGTATCTTGACTGGATAGTTCGATCCATTCACATTCAATGTTATTACTCTTAAAGAATTTCTTATATCACTCATATTTTTTGGGTGTTTATGTATGTTGTATGTTGTTTTTATTTCTCTTTTTGTCT
>JAQZBX010021787.1:0-32040 GCA_029593785.1 Cabassous unicinctus
AACAGCATGGTATTGGCATAAAGATAGACATATAGATTAATGGGAATGAATTGAGAATTCAGAAATAGACACTCACCTCTATGGTCAATTGATTTTTGACAAGGCTACCAAGCCCACTCAACTGGGACAGAAAAGTCTTTTCAACAAATGGTGATGGGAGAACTGGATATCCATATCCAAAAGAATGAAAGAGGACCCCTGTCTCACACCTTATACAAAAATTAACTCAAAATGGATCAAAGAACTAAATATAAAAGCCAGGACCATAAAACTCCTAGAAGAAAATGTAGGAAAGCATCTTCAAGGTCTTGTGGTAGGAGGTGGTTTCTTAGGCCTTACACTCAGCATGAACAATGAAAGAAAAACAGATAAATGGGACCTTCTCTAAATGTTTTTTTTTTGCTTCAAAGGAGTTTGTCAAGAAGGTTAAAAAGCAGCCTACTCAATAGGAGAGAATGTTTGGAAATCATATATCTGATAAGGGTTTAATATCCATAATATATAAAGAGATACTACAACTCAATGATAAAAAGACAACCCAATTAAAAAATAGGCAAAAGACATGAATGGACATTTTTCAAAGAGGAAATACAAGTGGCCAAAAAGCACATGACAAGATGTTCAACATCATTAGCTACTAGGGAAATGCAAATCAAAACTACAATGAGATATTTCATACCTATTAGAATGGCCACTATTTAAAAAAAAAACAACACAGAAAATACAAGTGTTGGAGAGGACATGGAGAAATAGGAACATTTATTCACTGTTGGTGGGAATGCAGAATGGTGCAGCTGCTGTGGAAGACAGTTTTGTAGTTCCTCAGGAAGTTAAATATAGAGCTTCCATATGATCCAGCAATCCCACTCCTAGGTATATACTCAGAAGAACTGAAAGCAGGGATGTTCATAGATATTTGCATATTGATGTTCATAGAGGCATTATTCACACTTGCCAAAATATGGAAACAACCTAGCTGTCCATCAACAGATGAATGGATAAACAAAATGTGGAATAAGCATACAATGGAATATTATTCAGCTTTTAGAAGAAATGAAGTCATGAAGCATTTGACAACATGGATGAACTTGAGGACATTATGTTGAGTGAAACAAGCCAGACCCAAAAGGACAAATATAGTATGATCTCACTAATATGGACTATATATATTGAGCAAAGTCATCTAGTTAATAGCTAGAAGATTGGACACCAGAAGATAGAATGAGGATAGAGAATGGGGAGCAGTGGTTTAATGTATGCTGAATTGGTAATAAGGTTGGTTGTAAATGCTTGGAATTGGCTAGAGGTGATAGCACATTAGAGTGAATGCAATTAGCAGTGCCAATATGGGGGTATGATTTGGTTGAAAGGGAGGTTAGGGTTGTGTTTGTCCCTAGGAGAAAAGCTGAAGGATGAAACATGGGACTATATAGCAGAGTGAACCCCATTTCAGATGAGTGTGGCTAATAGTACAAATATAAGAATGTTCTTCCACGAATCAGAAGAGTCATACTGTTACAAGATGTTAATAATATGTGTAATAATAATATGGTATGTGAGCTAAAGTGCACCTCAAGCAAAAAATGGACTCTAGTGAATAGTAATATATTAATATTTTTTCATCAATTGTAAAAAAAAGAGAATTGTCTTAAGTGACAGAAACCAGACACAAAAGTACTGTATATTGTTTGACTCCATTTATATAAATTGTAAATATAAATAAATTTATAGGGATGGAATTAGATTAGCAGATACTTATGGCAGGAGATAGAGGGATAGAGAGGTAACTGCTAAGGGGTGGGGGTAATCTTTTTGGAGTAATGAAAATGCTCTAATATTGATTGTAGTGATGAATGCACAACTCTGTGATTATACCAAAACCCACCGAATGTACACGTTAGACAGATTTTGTGGCATATGAATATATCTCAATAAAATTGCTAAAAGTAAGCAAGCAAACAAAAACCTTCATCGTAGTCTGTCCTTCTTAGAAGGCAGTTGGAAAGCCCAGGGACAAGGAGTTGCTTGCTTGTTTGAAAAGACAGAGAAAGGGAATCATGCATGTAAAACGCTTAGTATAGTGCCAGGTACCCAGGTACACACTGGGTGCTCAGTGTATTTCACTCACTTCGCCTTGGTGGCGATCTTGGCAAGTAAGAATGATCGTCCTCATTTTAGAGGAGAGGATGTCAACGCTCAGAGGGGGTCAGGGACTGTTCTTATTAGTCGGGGTCCTGGCCGGAAACCCGTGGCCTGCACAGAAAGGTTTAACAGAAGACAGTTTCCCCCAGGGACTGTTTCTTTACAGAGCGGTGGCCATCGTCATAGGACCAGTCTCCGCGGAAAGCCATTCCTCCCCCAAGGCCTGTGGACAGGACACCTCTCTCTCTCCCCACTGCTGATGGCAAAGCCGGAGCCGGGAGCCGGGGTGGGGTGGGGTGCGGGGCACGACCCAGTCCTGGGGGTTCAGCCTTTCAGACAGAGAGCAGGGCAGAGGGAGAATAGGTAGGGGTGGGTGGCAGGGATGCTGGTAATCAGAGAATAAAAGCACTTTTTCCAGGGTTACTTAGCTGCTAATACCGCAGGCAGAGGAAGGATTTGTAGTCAGCTGGACTCTGCTGCAAAGGGGAAAAAGGAGGGGAAATCCTGTTTCTCCTTTTATCCCTCATGCTCCCCACCTTCCCCCTTTTCCCTTTGCATTCTTTTTCCCTCCTTTCCCCTTCCTTCCCTCCTTCCCTCCCTCTCTTCCTCCTCCTTCCTTTTCCCTCCCTCCCTCCTCCCACATTCTCTCTGCTGCACACCTGTAAAGCACTGGGAACCCAAATAAATACCACCTGGTTCCCACCCTGGAGGTACTTACAGCTGCATCGTGTTATTATGGAGTTTCTTCTATTTAGAACGTTCAGTTTTTTAAAGTCCTAAGCACAATTTACTTTAAAATTTTATTTTTTTTAAAAAGAAGTCCTTGGATACCTGTCCCACCCGCCCCAGGCAAGATTGCGAGGCAACCCTGCAGCTTCCTTCTCCTGGCAGGCGGTCCCGGTCCCCAGGGACTTGGACAAAGGGGCGGCCCAGTGCAGCTGACCGAGCCCCAAGCTTTGCCGCTGTGCTTGCTCATTTCTTTTTAAACATATTTACCGCTTTGCCTCACACCAGAAAGGACTTATGTCTTTATACTGCCCTTTTTGGAAGCACTTGCGTCTGTGAGATTTCTGGGGAGAGTGGGTGCCCCAGGAAACAGTTGGCCCTTGGCTCTGCCAGGGGAGACTTTCCCCAGATTCGAGCAGGGTCAGAACTGGCCTTTGCTTCCCCGCCTGAACTGGGGCAAAACACTTAAGCCTTTCTCTACACCCCCATTTATAAAATGGACATAATGACGCCTGTTCCTTCCATGGGAGTGCCTGGAGGCTTTTGTGTACCTCTGAAGTACTTGGAGCCCCCCGCTTGGCGGGCAGAGTGCCGTGATCACCGCTGTTCTCCTTATTCACCGAGAAGCACATTCTCTTCAGGTCACTCGTGGCCTCCACACACTCACCATTTCCCCCATTATTATCCACTTAAGTACTCTTCAAGAAGAATTTCTCTGAGGCTCCTCTGTAGACATCCTACTAATGTTTCAAGAGCCAGCCTTGCTGGCTGTTTTTTCCTCGGATGAAAGCCTGCAATCGCCCTATTAAACATTCACCATTCAACAGGAAGAAGAGGGAGAAGGGGGAAAAAGCAGAAATTCAATAACCACTCACATAAAAATAAGTCCCTTTCTCTGTTAGCGTTCCCCCCTACTGTCTCCCAGTCCCAGACTTCAACCTTCATGTGATTTGGGAAAATAAGCCAAGAGCATGTGTAGCTGGAACTGGGGTAGGGTTTTTCCACAGTACAGGTTGGCATGAGAAGCACTGCCCTGCCAGGTCAAGCATGCTGCAGGGACTAACTGGTGGGCTGGGGTGGGATACTGGATGGCAATAACAATCTCTCTCTCTCTCTCCCTCCCTCCCCCCTCCTCCATCTGCCCAACACAATATTTGGCCTTAGGACTTTCCTCTCTCACTCCCTTCCCTGTTAAATGCCCTGCCGCTGTTTCCCACATCAGCTCTTGCTTCTTACCTTGTTGCCAGCGAAACCAGCAGAAAGGAGGAAACTCTGAGACCACAAGAGCCTCTCATAGGCTTCTCAGGGAAGAGGCACCAATGGTTTGTATGCAATGGAACATAGGCTTCTGAGCATTGCTGGGCAGGCATGTGAGGCTAACGCGGCAACACCTTTTTCTGATAGAAGGTCAGGGCTGCCCTTGGCAGGTAGCACAGGGAGGTAGAATGAGCACTGTCTGAGCATCAGAAAATAAAAGCTCTTTAGTCTGGACTTCCTTTCAAACCAGCTTTGTGACTTTGGACAAATCACCAAACATCTCCAGGCCCCCTGTCCTCAGTTGTAACTCTGAGATGAGAATATCTGTGTCCCGGGATTTTTGTGAGGATTCATTCATTCATTCAGCAAATAGGAATTGAGTGTCTGTGTCCCAGGCACCATGCTACTTGTTGGGGAGGTCACTGTAAATTAGACCCAGTTCTTGTCTTCCATATGCTTCCAGTCTGTGGGGGAAATTCACACAAAATTGGCCAAAATAATAGTGTTCAATGAGTTTGTCACAATAGGGGTGGGAAGAGTAAGATTTGAATCACAAGAAGGGGACCGAACTCCACCATGGGTGGTTGGAAGGCTGCCCGAGGAGGCCACAATTGACTAGTGGAAGGAGTTGGCAGGAAAAAGGGTACGGAGACTTGAGAGAAGAGCTGCCCAATGAATTCAGATGGCTGGAGTGGATAGAGAGAAGAAGACAGTGGGGTATGGTCAGTGGGGGGGAAGGTGGGGGCCATGCCTAGATATTCGGGCAGGGAATATCATACAGATATTACATTAAAAGTTTCAAACATCATCCTGGGGCAAGGTGGAGCCATCAAATACTTTTGTTTTTTTAGGGGAGAGTGTGAACACAGTCTCCCACTACCACAAATGATGCAGTCGAGTTTCCCACATCTGGGAAGTCACAGCAGTCAGCACATCTGGAGTCCAATGGATAAACCTCGCCCCGGGAAAACCCTCTTCGTGTTCGTGGTATCTCCTCTGCCCGGTAAGTATCATCAAATACTTTTAAGCAGGTGTGTGTGTGTGTGACAAAACCAGATTTGTGCTACAGAAAAACATCGTAAACTGGGGAGTGGAACTCGAATTAGAGAGGATATGTCAGATATTCTCCATTTGTCCCTCCAGATCCACTTGCTACCTTTCTCCATCCTACTCTGTGCCCCAATAGGGTATCAGGGGTTCAGCCCATAGGAGGCACAAGCAGAAGATGGGAGAGTGGGAAGACAGAGAAATCGGGGTGTCTGTCCCCAGTCCCCTCCCTCCAGTGGCTGTGTTCTTCTACTGCCGTCCTCAGCTCCTGCCTGGCAGACCTTCTTCCCACTGTGGCTCTCTCTCTAGGTTCCAGCAATGGCTCCCTTTGTCCCTTCCAGGTCCAGGTACTTAAAGCTCCAATGGTAGATTGAATTATGTACCCCAGAGGAAAACATGTTCTTAACTCATTCCTTTGGGTATGAACCCATAGTCAATAGGGTTTCTTGACAATGTTATTTTTAGTTAAGTTCTGGCCCAACTGAGTGAGGTTGGGTCTTAATCCAGATTCCTGGAGTGCTTTATAAGTGGAAGAAATGGAGACACAGGAGGAAAAAAATTACAAGAAGGAGCTGGAAATCAGAAGTCAGGGGTACTCAGAGAAGAAAAGAAAGGGCATTGCCATGTGATGGGAAAACAAAGGAACCCCAGGATTGCCAGCCAGCCAGAATGCTACTGACCATGGGAAGAAGCAAACCTTCTAGCCTTAGACACCTTGAGCCTATAAATTCCCATTGTTTAAGCCAACCCGTTGTGTGGTCTTTGTCACTGCAGCTGGAACACTAAGTTGCTAGCCCCAGGTGCCTCATCATCCCTTAACCCTGCTAAAACCTCTGAAAATAGGGTCTCCTTACATGAAATCTGCTGGGACCCTGTGCTGGCACAGAGGGCTCAGGCTGGAGCAGTTGGAGCCTTTGGCCACCATCCAGGCCTGGGGCAATAGTGGGGCAGTTGAAGAAGGAAGTCATTGGATTCCAAAGGTATTTAGGACTTGGATATGGGGGTGAGAGAGGGAAAGCTATGGATGACTTCCAAATGGTGGCTTTTGTACCTGGGAGGATGGTGGTGGTATTCATTGAGATGCCAGGAGGGCGGGTAGGTTTAGGGAGTGCAAGGAAATATAGAGGAGAGGCTTCCAAATGGAGCTTTCCCGTGGGCACTTGGATATAAAAGTCTGCGATTTAGAAGAGGAATCCGGTCTCAAGGTAGAGAGCATAGAAATGGTAAATGCTGTGAAGGAAAGTCGAATCCCCCAGGCAGAATGCATGGACTGAGAAGAGAAGGAAGATGAGGGAGGCCTCCTGAGGAAGAGAAGCTTTCAAGGGCTGAGCACAAGAACTGGAGGCTGAGGAGACACTGTCTGAGAGGCAGGAAGAAAACCAGAAGACTGAGATGTGTTAAAAACTGAGGGAAGAGAGATTCAAGGAGTAGGAAGGGGTCAGCGGTATCAGCAGACATAAGGCCTGAAGACGCGTGATTGTGTTCAGCAGCGAGGACATGGTCCCTGGACACCAAAGGAAAGGGTCGTATGCAGGAAAGCTTGGAACTTAGGGGTTGGCATCTGGTAGTTTTTGTATTCTTTGTGAATTAGGAGCTGAAGTCTGCTGAGAGTGAGGGAAGGAGACTTCTCAGTTTGCCAGGCTGCTATGACAAATACCACACAATGGATTGACTTCAACAACACGCACTTACTGTTTCATGGTTTTGAAGGCTAGAAGGTCAAAAACCAAGATGTCAGCAAGGCCATGCTCTGTCCCCGGGTTTGTCCCATCTTCCATCACATGACCATCTCCCCATGCTCTCTGGCTTCTAGTGACTTCTCTGGATTTCTTCTCTTCCTAAGGCCTCCAGCCACACAGATTAAGACCCACTCTGATTCAGTTTGGCCACACCTTACCTAATGATAGCATCTTCAGAAGGTCCTTCTTACAAATGGATCCACTCCCACAGGAACACCAGTTAAGATGTGAGCATGTCTTTCGTGGGGGACATGATTCAATCCCCAAAATGGAGGAAGACTACAAGGGAAAGTCCCACACAAGGTGTAGGTATTTATTTTCTCTGCTGTTCTTTGGCATGTGCCAGGAGCTCCTACCCGTGAGCCCCTTTTCTGGGCTGAGGAGAGCTAAGGAACCGAAGCAGAGAGCGGGGAGACTACGGCAACCAGGGGACTCTGTGGTGGTTCCAGTGCACCCACGAGTGTGCCCAGCCCCAGCTCCCTTGTTTTATGGCACTTTGGGGGCCCAGGTTGCCTTTTGTCAGAGGAAGATCCTTCTAAGTATATGAAAGATGATATAGTCAGGAGGCTTGCCATCTACTCAAAAGCCTCTCTCAGACCTGAGGTGTTCTGTACTGAAGCACCCCCAAACAGAGATGGAAACACAAGATAGTGCTTCAATTCAATAGATGCTCATTGAGTATTTAGTATTTGTAAGTCTCAGACACTACACCAAGACAGAAGAGCCTCCTCTCACACATGCACCGTCGACGTCGCCCATTGTGCGTTGTTCCACACGTTTCCCAGTTCACACGGCCTCTCACGCTCGTTCCTCCCTTCACACTCATTTTCTCCTCATTGCAGCTCAGGAGTGGTTATTACCCGCAGGCTGCAGCTGAGGAAACAAGCCCGCGGCCTCAGACCACACACCAGGCACAAGCCTGGGACAGAATGCAGCACACTTTCCCGGAGCACAGCTGTGTTTGTGGAGCCCTCGCAGAATCCTGGCGAGTTCTCCACATAGTAGGCTCTTGACAGACAGACACACAGACAGACACAGGGAATGTGGGGAGGGGCAAGAATCCCCGCAGGCAGAGCCAGAGAAGATGCAGTGACAAGTCAGTTCCAGGACAGAATTGAAGGCAAGTCTGGGGGTGGGCAGAGAGCCTGGCCACAAGCCCACCTTGTCCCCCCATCCAGGCGGTTCTGGCCCTGGGCAGTGCGTGCTTGCCCTCTCAGAGACGGGAAGGAGAATTTTCCAGGCCCCGACTCCAGAGCCGGGTGGCGGCAGGGCACCGTGGGCCTGGCCGTCCCTAACAAGGTGAATCCTCGAAATTATTAGTCAGTGATTAGAGCAGCCAGACAGCAAAGAGCAACAATGAAATAGGGCTTTGAAATATGCAGTGCTGGCTGCGGCACGGCACCTCCCAGTGCTGTCAGTGGGTGTTAGACATTCTCTAAATCAAGCCGGCCGACACCCATCCTTTGAAAGAATTCTATTTTGGGCATCTTGCTGGAGTTGGTGGGGATTCCTTTGGAGTTGGCTTCATCACCTCACTCAGCATTCATGTCTGTGCCGCCAGACAGTCCTGAGGGAGAATAAACCTTTTGTGCTTTGGGGAACGCATCCCTTGCAAGCCCTAGCTGCTTTTTGGACGCTCCTGGCAGTCAAATTTATAAGTGGCAATGCTCCTAAGCCTGGAACAGCTGCATCAACTACATGGCTGAAATTTAAATAATATTCTCTGGGACCTTGGCTTGGTCAGAGGAGAGAATGATCAGGGGGTCGCTGCCCATGGGTTTCTGTCAGGGAACTCCTTCATACACTGCCCAGCTCCATCCTCCCATTCAGAGACTGTTCCAGAACATTTGCTATTTGGATGGTTTATCCTGGTTAATCAAATATTCTGGCTAATGGTGAGCTATTAGTTATCATTCGCAGAGCACAACTTTTCAAAAGAATTAGAATGCTACAAAACACTCTCAATGTTAATTACAAGGAACATAAAATGGTCTATCTTTTAAAATACTGGAGGCATTTTATTTCCTTACAAACATCATTATGAACCTGATGTACCCAAGAATTGGTAAAAACATGCAAATGCCAGTTAATAGAATGCTGGATTAACAGCTTTTAATGTGCTTCCTGTGTCTTGATGCTGTCATATATGAATTTTCTTAAAACATACTCAGTATCTTTGAATATAATTAAGATTCAATAAAGTAAAAGAAGAGAGTGTCCTTAGAAGCATCTTAGCCCAACATTGCATCCAGAGCAGAATTCTGCTCTCCAAACTTTCTGACAATATTTTTTTTCCTGCTTTTGCTCAAAAATCTCTGGTGCCAGGGGACTTGCTACCCCATTCTGTTTATGCATTTACAATTAAAAAGTCCCTCTTCATGCTGGCCTCTGAAGCCATGGACCTTAAGTCCCATCTCTCTGATTTAGAACTCTCAATTTGTAGGACGGTACCCTATCCCTGCTTGCAGTTTCCTTTAGCTCAGGCTGTCACCTCCAGTTCCTGCAGCACTTGCTCATGTCTGCAGACCATTCTTTGAACATCCACTTGTTTGTCAACACATTTTTATAATGGTGGCTCCAAAGAGAAATAGAGTGGCAGGCGTGGTATTTCCAGAGCCAAGTGCAGTGGGACCATCATCTCCTTCCTTCTGGACTGGGTAATTCCATGATAGAACCTCAAGAGCTTCAGTCCAGGACCATTCTCCCTGGGTTCAAATCTGTTATGACCTTGAGCAAGCAATTATACTCTTTAATGCTCAGGGAACTGTTCATAGTACCAACCTTATAGTTTCACAGGTTATGACAATTGAGATAATACATGTAAGTGCTTAGCATAGACCCAGGAAATAGTAAGTGATCAATAATTGTAGCTATTTCCTGTACAGATGACGAAGCATGATCCCAGGTCAGTTTCAAATTTGGCCCCAGTACTTATGAGATGAATGGCCTTGGGTAAGTGACCCAAACTCTGGACCTCAGTTTCTTTATCTGTAAAATGAGATATAGGGTTCTTAGGAGAATGAGAGGAAGGTCCTTGGACAGAGAGCCTGGAAAATAATAAGGGCCATATAAATGATGTCTATTACAATAGCTTGAATATACATCTTATTTTTAAAAGGAGCCACATCCAAAGATCGACTGATGTTGTAGCCATAGGCACGACTGGCCCCTTCCTGCAGCCCACCTTCACCTCATGGGCTGTGCATGGAGAAAGCTCACTTTGACTCTCAAACTACAATCTTAGCAGAACATCCTGAATCTGATAGATGCTTTAGAATTCTGATTTTGTGGAATCACCCCTATCTATCTTTCCTCTATACTATTTGAAACCTGCTTTCCTAGATTCTCACTAGTTTGACCACCAACATTCTCTCCAAACTCATGTTGAGGGTCACCTCTAAAAACTGCTGGGATCCTTCCAGGTAGAAGCGACCACCCACCAGGATGCACCTGCCTCCAGCCTGGCCCCTGAGACCCTGTCTTGCCCGTATATATTCACATAGCTTCACCCCCTGTTAGACTGGAAGCCCCTACAGACATAACCGGTGGCAGTTATTTTTCTGTGTTCATTATGTCCAGCCTCACCACTGCACGGCTGTAAATTGAGGTCACATTCAGTGTAAGACCCAGCATCTTAATGCTCTTGCCCTACTGGCAACTGGCAAGAAATGCCTCCTTTTCCAGAAACACTTAGCACAGAGAAGGTGCTTAAAAATGTTTCTGTATGAATGCTATGCTTAACCCAGCCCAGAGTCTCCATCTGTGATTAAAAATGATAACGTGCAAAGAAACTTGTTTAAACTGAAAAGTATTTCTAAAAGGATTATTATTATGACTTCTAAAGTGGCAAAGTTTTTTTCCAAGACCATTTTCTTTTCAGTATCCCAACTGGCATTTATTTTTTTAAAAATCGGAATTAGGTTTGGAAGAGAAAAGAGAACAATCCTTTATTTTTTTTTCTATCTTTGAGTTTAGAGATTTGATTATTACTAAAATAAAATGCTAATTTATTCTTGGTTTTTAACAGATTGAGACTTACACCAGATGTGTGGATCATCAAAAGATTTTCGCTGCTCCTGTATCTTTAGACCAGTTTTGCCACAAAGGTGCAAAGCATTGAACTATTTCTTCTCATAATCACACCTTCCTCCAACTCCCAATTTCAGCTTCTCTGCATAATTATTTTAACCTGACTTTACCTGCAATGGAAGTACTGAGCAAATGGAACCACAATCCAAGTAAAAAGCAAGCAACTGGGAATATACCTGCAATATATATTATGAATAAATTGTCACTGTCATTAAGTTAGTAAGACAAAAACAAGAGCTCCAATATAGAAACAGGCAAAGAACATGAGGAGGCAATTCACAAGAGAAGAAGTACAAATATTTAATATATACTTAAAATGGGATCTACTTGACTATCAAAGAAGTGGAAATGGGAAATGTAATGAGATATTTTTCACTGATTAGATTGGCAAGATTAAGAAGGATGAAAATAATCAGGGTTAGTATGGACTGGGGAAGCGTAAACTCTCTTATAGTAGTTGAAAGGAATATAACTTAGTATAACCCTCATGGAGCAACCTTAGCAATATTCTTTGAGAGCCTTAAAATATTCATACTGTTAATGATGCAACTTCATTTTTGGAAAGTCTTAATAAGAAAAAAACTGACAATAGTGTAAAGATGTATGTAGAAGGATGGCTATGCAGGGTTGTTTATAATAGCAAAAAAGAAATCTGAAACAACATAAAACCCCATCAGTGAGAGATTATATAAATAAATTGTGGAACACCCATACAATAGAGTACTATATATCTATTAAAAAGGATGAGGTGGGGAAGCGGGTGTGGCTCAATCGATAGAGCTCCCATTTACCATATGGGAGGCCCTGGGTTCGCTTCCCGGGGCCTCCTTGTGAGGGCAGGCCGGCCCGCGCGGCGTGGTGGGCTGATGCAGCAGGACCTCGCAGCAAGGGGGAGATAAGCAGACACAGAAAAAAACACACAGCGAATGGACACAGTGGACACAAGCAGCAAGGGGGGGATAAATAAATAAATAAATAAATCTTTAAATAAAAAAAAAAGGAAGAGGTGGCGGTACAAGTCTATGATAACACATTTAAGTGAATAAACAAATTATAGAAAATTATATAGTATAATGTATTTTATAAGAAAAACAGGAAAAAATAGCTGAGAACAGTTGAGAGCAAATTACTTTCTAGTTTATAAACCTCTGTATTATTTGAAAATTTAACGAGTCTATACTATTTTTATAACAGAAAATAAAAGTATTTCTTTTTTGAAAAGAAAAATGGAATGAGGAACTGCCATAGATTCCTTTCCTCTTTGTGTACTTTAGAAATAAAGAAATCAGTGTTTGCAAGGGGGAAAGTGACACAGTGGATTTCCACCCTGGAAAGACTTGGAAACGGGCTGTTAGGGAGGAGTGGAGGAGGCTGTCGCAGGCAGTGAGGAGGTCAGGGACTGGACAGCTGGAGTGCCAGATGGTGCATAAACCAAGAACCAGCACCTGAATCCTCCACGCATACTGGGGAATGACTTGGGGGCTGACAGATGACAGGGATGGAAGGAATAGGCAAAAATGTCTTCCCAATTTTTCAGCTTTCAAAATGAGGAAGACAGAGGGTCATCTGTAAGTGGCAGAGAGAGTCAGAGAATTGTGGCTCAGCCTCCAGCCCACGGATGGGATGGGGGTGTTTAAGAAGGAGCAGAAGTTGAACCAGGAAGTCAGAGCCTGCTCCTTGACACAATTACCTGTGCAATTTCATCATGCCCCAAACTCTTCTTTTTCGTGACCTTCAGTTTGAAGAAAGTCATCGCTTATTCTAAGATCTCAAATATTCTAGAGAGGCCGTTTCCATTTCTTCGGGATAGAGCCAAAGTGGGCGGCTTAGATGAGTTTAACATGACCTGGAAGGCTCTTTGGCCCATGTCAGGAGGACAACTCACCCTCCACTTAGCCAGGTCCGGTCTGCAGGAAGCTCCTTCCATTTTCCTCTCAGGAGTCACTCCTACTCCCCTCTTCCTCCTGGAGGAAGTGCCTGAAACCTTCAACCTTTCAGAGCTTTTGGATTCCCATTGTTGTATGAAGCACAAGCACTGCTGCTTCCTCAGGTCTACTGAATAAACACTGGCCTTTTCATAGTTAAGTGGAGAAGAATTACTTCTCACTCCATTCTGGGACACACTCATTTCCTGGCCAACCTCTTGCCCTTGGCTTGGTTTATCTGCCCCCTCTTCTCTCTGGCTTCTTTTTCATGCACTTTCTTCTATCCTGACTAAAGATTCAAAACTCTTCTCATCGCCTTGCAGTAAGAGGGTTCATAATTAGTGATCACTTATGACGATCAGATGAATACTCAAGCACTGTGCAGGCAACTGGGCTAGTGTCTTCTGGGGCCTGGCGTTGTATTACATCCCATATGGCTCAATCTGGAACGTTATCTTGAAAAACAGTGTGTTGATGGCCAGAATAAACACAGTCTCTCCTGAACACCTGGCCAGATATTACTATGATATGATATTACTATGAATTCATCTTACCAAGAATTACTTGGAGTAAGGACAACACGATCGTAGATCTTGATCTTTATCGTCCCATTCTGGTTTGTATAGCTGCATGGCAAGTGCTTAAGAAAAGGCATTGTGGACCAGGCTAAGAATTGCTAAAGGGAATCCCCAGGTGATACAAAACTTCCTTTTAGCCCCTAGTATCCACTTTTGTTCTTTACACATGAACACTTATTTCAGGGTATCAACAGGAGGCAAAATGGTTGATTTTGCACCGTTCCTCTTTTTGCTTCCCCCATCTTTAGTCAGTGGAAATGATAAGCAGGGAAATGGCTCAAAGGAAGGTAAGTCTAACTATTGTTTTTATTAAAACACAATTTTGGATCTCCAAGGGTTAATGCTGAAATGGGTAAATGTCCAAGTAGCCCCCAAATAGTCCCAATTCTTCCCTAAGTCTCCCTTTCTGTCTGCCCTGTGGGATTCCTCCCCTTTGGCTTCTAATTTGAGTGATTTGTGGCCCCTTTAAGGCTATGACCAAGTATAAATGTAAACCCTTTCCCTGGTGGGGAAAATGGCCAATTCCCATTGCCACTCTCACCTGCACCCTCCACCCCTGAGCCTTTCCCATCTTAAGAAATGACTTCCTGTTCAGGCCCAAACTGAGGAGTCATTCCTGAGGCCTCTCTTTCCCTCATGCCTCACCTCTGACCTGCAAGAAAATCCTATTGGCTTTGTCTCCATTAGGTATCCCAAATCCAAGCGCTTCTCTCCATCTCCACTGTCAAGACCGTGGTCCGAGCCACCACCACCTCTGGCCTGCCCTGCCCTCTCTGTCTACGCCCTTGTCTCCTTGGTGCCCATCTCCACACAGCGGCCAGTGCCGTCTTCC
Source organism: Cabassous unicinctus (assembly GCA_029593785.1). Classification (NCBI taxonomy): domain Eukaryota; kingdom Metazoa; phylum Chordata; class Mammalia; order Cingulata; family Chlamyphoridae; genus Cabassous; species Cabassous unicinctus. The sequence goes on from JAQZBX010021787.1 coordinate 14,336, forward strand.
TAAAGCACGATTCAGACCGTACCACTCCCTGGATGAAAATCTGTTCCCATTGCACTTACAGTGTAATCTGGACTCGGTACCATGGTCTAAATCCTGCATGACCCGGCCTCTTCCTACTTCCCCAGCATCATGGTCTGTCACTCTCTCCATGTTCCCACTACTCAACCCCGCTACCTTCTCCCTGCCTCTGGGACATGCAGACTTTGCTCTTAACTCAGGGCCTTTTGATTACCAAGGATACTTTTCCTAGATCTTCATAAGGCAGACTCCTTCCCATTATTCAGTTTTCAACTCCAATGTTGCCTTTTCCCTGTCTCTCATAACTAAACCAATATTGTCACTTCCCACCGCATTATACCATTTTATCTTGTTTATTCATGTGTTTGCCTGTTTACTGACAGTCACTCTCCACTGGACGGATGCTCGGGAATGACACGGACTCTGTTTACTCCCTGCTGTATCCTCCAATGGTTGCCCATCACAGCACAGACAGGTGGTCAAGCAGTGTGTGCTGACATCCTCGTCCTTTATTAAAACACAACAGAGTCTCCATGTTATTTTATCCTACACAAAGGGAGGACACCAGGGAAATATACACAGAGAGTACAAGAATTATAAAAACAAATTGTTCCTCAACGTCTGATGTGACTACATTCTGGCCCCAGAAAGCTGGCATGAATGTCAAGCATCTTGTCTGATTTCACTGTTTCTGGTCCTTGAGCTTCTGACTGGGCAATATTTGTGCTGCAGTAGGGGTGGAGTGAGAGCTTATCATCCACCACACAGGAGCCACTTTGCAGACATGCTGTTTTCCTCTCTGTGGCTGCCTAGGGTTCTTCCTCCCAGCTCAGCTGGTCAACCTGACCCAAGCATCTGACACCAAGAAGGACCTCAAGCTTTAGGGGAGGCTGGTTCCCTACTTACAGGCCTATCATTTTATTCTTATGGATGCATCCATCAAGAGCTAAATCTTAATAAAGAACGAGGTCTTGGCATTCTTGCAACAAATATTTCAGAATATAGTAACTGGGGCATTTTATTGCCTTCAACATGCCTTGATCAGCCAATCTTCTGTGCCTCCTTCCATCTCCCAACCACCAGTTCCACATCTATAGCTCCTCTTGGGCATCCCACAATTATCTGAAACATAACATGACAGAAGCTTATATTTCTCTCCAAACAAATGATCCTTTCCCCTTATCTTTCGTTACATTCTCTTCATCCTCTAGGCCTGAACTGACCGTTTTGGTAGCCACTGGCCACATGTGTCTACTGAGCACTTGGCACGTTGTAATGAAAGGTATGATGGGTCCAAAATATACACTGGATTTGGAAGAGTAACTTATGAGAAAAAAAACACCAAAATCGAAAAGAATGTAAAATATCTCATTACTTTAAGATGATGGTATTTTGTATATATTGCATTAAATAGTATAAATTACTAAAATTTCACCTATTTCTTTTTACTCTTTTAATATGGCTACTAGAAAAAAAGTTTTAATTGCCTATGAGGACAGCATCATGTTTCAGTTGCACAGCTCTCTAGGCTTTGCAGCTTTGAATTATCTTTTCTCTTCTTGCTCCTTGGGATCCGTATGGAATGTGTCAGCAAGCCCTGCCCTCCAGGCTCTTGGCCTTTTATCCTTCCTCTTCCTCTCCCGAGTTACTAGCCTGGACAAGTCCTCATCCCTGAAGCAGCACCTCCTGCACCTGCTGTTCCAGGCCCAACTCGGCTGCCAACGAGCAAAGTCAATATCCTGAGTTACTGAGGGTTAACCTCATTAAAACTCCCCTGGAGATTAAAAGAAAACAAATAACAAACAAACGCTCCAAATAGCTGCGCGTATAAGAAGAACTCCAATGTGCTAAAAACGAAGTAACTAGCCGCTCACTTAATTTCATGGGCTGCCCTTAACATTAACAAATGCCTCTCGCCCACAAATGCAATGGGCCTTGAGAAAGGAGTGGAAAGCCATTTTCCAGCACAAGAGGAAGGAAATGGAGTCTTTGACCTTCTAAAGTCATAGAGTTACGCAAATTCTCTCTTCAGTTTTGGTTTCAACTCCCTTCCATATGTGCAAAAGCCAGGCTTCCTTTAAAGAAGGCTTACATATAGCACACACACACAATTCCAGAAAATCCAAAACTCAGCTTCCCACACCCACCTCCCAAATGAACTAGTGAAATAATCAGTGTAAAGAAGGTAAAATGGAAATGGCTCTTGAGTAGATTCAATCTTGGGATGCGTACAAATGACTGAAGGTGAAAGACCAGTTCTTATTTTCTTCATCCATTTCTGCCTTGTCCATCGTGGTGGCCAGTGTATGGGAGGTTTGCCAACTTAAACCAAAGGAATCTGGGCTTGGATGGAGGCAGACAGAGCGCCTCCTCTCCAGCAAGCAAAGCTTCACTTCTCCTGAAGGCTGGGCCAGTCCTCCGGAGACCTGCCACCTCCATGAAGGCTGAACGTTGTTCATGGCCTGTGAAAAGAACGCGTGGTTTCCTACCTTACATAGTTCCTATGGTCCCTGATTCAACCATTGACCCAGGACCATTTCAGAGAGAAAGCCAGGCCCCTTAACCACCAGGCACTGTTCTCTACTGGTTCCCCAAATGGTGCCTATAGAAGAAGATTCATTCCATAGTTATAAACTCAAACGGATCTCATTTTCATTGTCAAAAACAAATCCTTCTGACTGGCCAGACACACTGGGCTTAGAGAGCCAGGTTGTCGCCATGACAGCAGAACATTTTCCCAGCATAAAACACCAAAGGCAGTAAGGACCACTTAGAACTCAAGAGAAGAATGTCAATGGATTCGCTTTGTTGCATCCCAAACGTGAATTTCCTTACACACACACACAAACACACACATGCATGCACTGACAAGAATACCCCACGTTTCTATAGATGTGGGATTAAGCTGAAAAGGAGGCATGGGGCAGCCTGAGTGAGTAAGTGGCAATGTGAGAGGCGGGCCAATGCTTGCCTCGGTGCTGCTAGCAGATTTACAGGAGCCTTGGTTTTTCTTTCTTAAGCACCAGCTGGCTGAGCCAATTCCTTTCTCCCAGGGGCAGGTTCTGTGAGTCACTGCCCATCTGCCAGCAGTGAGAAGAAGGTGGAGAGTAGCACTCAGAGCCCTGGGTGATTGCCCCAATTGCTGTGAGGATGGCACGAAGCTTGCAGCTGCCTGAGGTGGTACCGACAGTCACAGGCCCTGTGCCACACTCGGCTCCTCATGGCCCCCCTGACAAAGGACAATTCACCCTCCACCCTGGACCCCTTGAGACTGGTTTGAACGCCTCAGGCTTATGCAAATGTATTTCGGATGATGTTGGATTTGCACTGATTGTCTCATACTGACTAAAGGTGTCTAAGTAGACTTAGGAATGTAGTAGTGTAAGTGAGAGGTTGAGGATTGAGTAATGCCCCCCACAAAAGGCACGTTCAGGGCCCAATCCCTGGCCCTGTGGGTGTGAGCCCTTTTGTGATTAGGACTTTTGAAGATGTTGTTAGCTAAGGTGAGCCCAAACTGAATGAGGGTGGGCCCTAATCCAATATGGATGAAGCCCTTAGAAGCAAAGGTAATTGGACGTGGAAGAGAGATGCCACAGGAGCAGCCAGAAGCTGGAAGTCAGTGGAACCCAGAAGAGAAAGGAGAAGCCCTACCATGTGACGGAAAAGACAAGGACCAAGGATCGCCAACAGCCAGCCCCAAAATGCCATAGTCTTCAGGGAGAAAGCATTGCTTTGCTGATGCCTGGACTTTGGACTTCTCCTAGCCTCAAAACCATAAGCTAATAAATTCCCATTAAGCCAACCATGGCATGGTATTTGTTTTAGCAGCTGGGAGACGAAAATACTAGACCTAGAGTCCATAGCTACATAAGAAAAAAGAATTTGCTTCTTCCTAAGCCTTCTCTGTGATGGGTACTGTGGACACCATTTTGTAGATATTATTTATGCACTCGTGACAACAGCCTACCAATGACATCTGTCCCCATTTTACAGATGAAGAAACGAAGGCTCAGCAAGAATATTAGCTAGAATAAGCTAAATTATGCTGTCGTAAGTCTCAAAATCTCAGTGGCTTAATATAACAGATGTTATTTCTCCCAGCCTGCAGGTTGTCCAGGACAGCTGTCCTCCACATGGTGCCTCAGAAACCCAAGCTGTTTTGATCTTTTTGGATCTGTCGTCTCAACACTGGGCTTCTAAATTTGCCCCGGCAGGGGAAGTGCGAGACTAGAGAATCTCAGGGTAGAATTTCACTGCCTCAGCCCTAGAAGTGGCAGATGTTACTTTTAGTCACATGGCCTTACTTAAATGCTAAGGGTTGGTAAATGTAACCTGTGTGCCCAGGAAGGAGAAAAGAGCTGCATGTTGGTGAGCACTATTCACCTTCACTGCCCTTGTGCCACCTCTTATCTGTGCCCCATTCTGCCTGTCAGGGTAACTCTTTCTCTCTTGCAGACTGGTTCCTTTGTTGTTCACGTGTTGGAAAACAAGGACGCCAACTGCTCAGTGTTAATGTTATATATTCAGCCACTTTAACACCTGATCTTTATCTCTCTCCCAAATTCCCAAGGAGTGGACTGGTTCGCCCAGTTTGGGAGACTTGTCCTCTCTGGCTTAATCAGCTGTGCCTGGAAGAGAGGGGAGGAAGACCGGATTATGGGAATATGGCAGTTCCTGTTGCAGCCGTGTAGGTAGAAGTGAGTAAGGGGAACTTACCCTCCAAACAGAGATTGTTAAAGGTTCTAAGTGGCAGAATGAGGATTGAGTCCTGAGTCTGTCTAACTGCAAAGCCTTTTCACTTTTTACTATTCACACAGCCTCCCAGAAATTTTAAAAGTCAAATAACTAAGAGAAACAGGCCCTGTGTATCCACCCACATGAATACTGCAGAAGATTATGTGCCTTTGGATAGGACTGACTCAGTCCAAAATTAAGGGAAATAGTAATAGGTTTAGGAGATCTTGCCGTACTCAAAATGTGGTATAGCTACCCTAGTACTATGTGATAAAGACTTTTTTTTTCTACTCACGGGTCCAGCAACCAGACCTGCACTCCACAGTAGCTATTAGTCATATGTAGTATTTAAATTTAAATCCATTAAAATTAAGTTAAATTAAAAAGCCAGTTCCTGAGTCATGCTAGTCACATTTCGAGGGCTCAGTAGCTACCTATAGCTAGTGACCACTCTTGGACAGCTCCAGCATAGGACGTTTCTATCACAGAAAGTTTAAATCGGACACTGCTGGTCTAGACCTTAAACTCATGAGTTCTCCAGACAGAGGAAACATAATCTGACATTTAGAAAAGAAACTCAACATAATAGACTGGAATCCAGATGTTCCATGTTAAAGAAAATAAGTTCTCTACTAATAAGAACCCAACTAAATCAACCCAAGGCTCCAAAAAGAAAAGATGGCAAGAGAGAAAAAAGAAGAAGTAAGAATACCCACAATTGTAGGAATCATGTGAACAGAGTAAAGTAAGGGTTAAGCAACACTAATGTCTTGATCAAGGTTGTTGGCCCCATTATTGACAAAATCCCACCTCATCCCACTGGAGTGAACTATATGCGTGAAGGCTGTACACTCTCCCACAAAGGCAATGAATCTACTCTCTAGCCAGTGCTCTCTTATCTCCCCCTACTCCACTCAGCTTTTCTCCTTTCTCCACCTCCATGCTAACCTTCTCTGCACTTTCCACTGGGAAACACTTACCCTTCTTCTAAACTCAACTCCCTTCAATTACCAAGCCGAGTCAGGGACGTGATCTTTTGCCAGTGGAGCCCTACGGCCCTAGAAACCATGAATGCAATGCCTTACAGTCTTGAAGGATGACTATGATAATCAAACATTGAGTGTCCCTTTTTGCAGAATGCAGTATGGAGCTGAGTATGCATAAGGTACTGGATGAACTAAGGTAAAAGTGTGCTCTATGGAATAAGAATTAAAACGTGTTAGTCAACCAAATCAAACCAAACCAACCAATAGGTTCCATGATAAAAAACTGAAGTCTAAAGAGGGTATGGAGAGCTTTAAATATGCAAATGTTTCTTGTGAATTTCCAAGAGGATGCTGTACTATGCCATGTTTCCTAAATTCATTTGACCTTGGATCCCTTTAGTTTTTCAGGTTTTTCTCACTGGATACAAATTGGTAACTTAAAGTACTAAGGCTGGTTTTCGTGGATGACTTGGCCCTGAAGATAATTTCAAAAGAATGCTTGTTCCAGAATATTTTGGGCTTTGTATCTTTGTAATAAGAATCTTCCCAATGTGATCATGAAGAGCAAGCCTAGTGTAAGATATGTCCTGTTGTAGTCATGAAAAAAAAGCTACTTGGTAGATAACTTGGTATGTTTTGGTTGACAGAAAAGTTTATAAGTAAAGAAAACAAGGAGAAGAAAAATAAGTATAAAGAATGAAGCTAGAGAGAGAAGCACTTCAGTCTGAATTAGGTTTGGCTTCAAGCATTTAAACTGTCACAGCTAATGATATGATGGATCTCTTCTTTTGTGATTGATCAACTATTATTAAAGGAATAGTAGAAGAATGTTCTGGCAATCTTTGGGGACACGTTAGTTATTCTTCCTAGCCAAACCTAGGCTGGCAAGGATGTAACTTTCTTTCCAAACTGTTCACAAATGTATGATCTGGTCAGGTTTACCCACAGATAGCATGGTACTTGGCTGCCCCATGGTACATCTTGGTGCTCCATTTCCTTTCCAATCTTTCTTGGCTGCATGACTTTTGACACAGTGGGAATGCCCATAATACTTTCACATTTCTTATTCAGATTGTGAATTGAATCTGATAAGAAGCCAAGTTCCAAGACTTTTGACCACATTTATCTCAAGAAATGTGGTGGGAGAAAGGAATCAGCAGCAACTATTTCTGATAGTTGAATTCTAGAATGATTTGGCTCAAAATTAAGAAGACCCTCACAATACGAACAATATCTGAGTGAAAGCAGAAGCTACCACACTGAAAAGTACAGCTGTCAGGAGGTACCAGATTTCAGTCATGTCATATGGATCCACCTTCACACTATGCTGGAGTCAGCAAAATTGCCTAAAAGACCAAACGTATTAGGGCACACTAAATGGCTGGCAGAAATATTTGGAACTTAGGTTTAAACACAAATAAAAATAGCTAATGAGATGAAGAAAAAGCATTTGACAAAATTCAGTAACCATTCATAATAAAACCTCTTTGCAAAATAATAAAAGAGAACTTCTTAAATCTGCAAAAGAGGAAGGACAAAACACCCTACAGCTTACATCATATGTAATGGTGAACTGTTGAGCACATTTCCCCTACGATCAGAAACAGGACAAGAGCATCTACTTTGTCGCTTCTATTTAACATGGTATTGAAAGTCCTAGCCAGTGCAACAAGGTAAGAAAAGAAATAAAAACCAATAAAATATTGGAAAGGGAGAAATAAATCTATCTTTATTTGCAGGTGACACAATTGTTTACATAGAAAATCCTAAGGAAGATACAAAAATACTAGCAATAGCAAATGAATTTAGCAAATTTTCAGGATACATGGTCAATATATAAAAATCAACTTTATTTGTATGTACTAGTAGCAAACATTTTGGAAAATGAAATAAAAATTTCATTTATAATAGTATCAACATATAAAATACTTAGAAAGAAATTTAGCATAATTACAAAACATTGCTGAAAGAAATTAGACAAATTAATGGAGAAATATACCATTGAAAGGCTCAGCATTAAGATATCAATTCTCCAAAAATAGATTTAATAGAATCCCAGAATAGCCAAAACAACTTTGAAAAATAAAAACAAAAAGCCACCTGACTTCAAAATTTATCATAATGCTACAGTAATTAACACAGTGTGATATTGGTGTCATAACAGATGAATAGATCAGTGGAACAGAATAGAAGTCCAGAAATAGACCTATTGACATTTATGGTAAATTGAGTTTTATTAAAGTGCCAAGAAAATTCATTGGGAAAAGGATATTCTTTTCTATAAATGTTACTGGAACAATTAGATCTCTTTATGCAAAAAAAGAGAGACATAACATCAATTCATACCTCATAGCATATACAAAAAATCAACTCAAAATGGAACATGAACTTACTTGCAAACCCTAAAACTTTCAAACCTTTAGAAGAAAATATTTGTGACCTTAGATTAGGAAAATATTTTTGTTTACAGCAATAAAAACCCAATTCCAAAGCAAAAACAATGACAAATTGGATTTCATCAAAATTAAGAACTTCTTTTTGAAAAACTATTAAGAGAAAAGACAAACCATGGACTTGGAGAAAACATTACAAATCACATATTTGATAAAAGCCTTATCCAGAACATACAAAGAACTCTCAAACTCAGTAATATGAAAACAAACAATCCAATAAAAAATTGGCAAAAGACTTGAACACATATTTCACCAAAGAAGATACAAAGAAAGCAAACAAGCACATAAAAAATGTTCAACATCATTAGTCATTGGGGAAATGCAGAGTAAAACCACAATGAGAGACCATTTCATTAGAATGGCTAAAATTAAAAATGGACAACACCAAGTGTGGCAAGGATGTGGAGTACCTCATACATTTCTGGTTGGATTGTAAAATGGTAAGATCGCTTTGGAAAAATGTTTGACAGTATCCTTTAAGTTAAACGTGCCTGTCCACTGATCCAGCAATTCTACTGCAATTCTTCACTTAAGGAAAATGAAAGTGAGTGTCCATAAGAAGAGTTGTTCAGGAGTGTTTATGTCAGCTTTATTTATAATCACCAAAAAGTAGATACAGGCCAAATGTCCATCAACAAAAGAATGTTTGAACCAATTGTAGTCTATTTGTACAATAGCATACTACTCATCAATTAAAAAATGAACAACAGATGCATGTAACAACGTGGATGAGTCTCAAAAACATCATGGTGAGTCTAAGAAGCCAGACACAAAAGAATATACACACTGTATAACTTAAAGTATATCAATTTTGATAATAAGTAAAAATAATCTACAGTGATAGAAATCAGAATAGTGGTTGCCTATGTGGGTAGGAATTGACTAGAAAAGGGAAAAAAGGAAGTTTCTGGAGTGGTGAAAATACTCTATATCTTCATTGGGTGGTAGTTATAGAGGTGTATCATTTTGTCAAAACTAATTGAATTGTACACTTGTGATCTGCACCATACACTATAGGTGAAATTTACCTTAAAAAGAAAAGAATAGGGAAGCGGATGTGGCTCAAGCTATTGAACTGCCTACCACACGGGAAGTCCGAGGTTCAGTTTCTGGTGCCTCCTAAAGAAGACGAGCAAGAGAGCGAGCTGATGCGACAGGCTGGTGTGGTGAACTGACGCAACAAGATGACACAACAAGAGACACAAGGAAGAAAACATAATTAGAGACACAACAAAGCAGGGCGCAGAGGTAGCTCAAACAATTAGGTGCCTCCCTCCCACATGGGAGGCCCCGGGTTCGGTTCCTGGTGCCTCCTAAAAAGAAGACCAGCACACAACAAACAGACACAGCAAGTGCAAAAATGAGGGGGTGGGGAGAAATAAATAAACCTTAAAAAACAAACAAACACCTCTTTTCTAAGTCTAACTCTTGTTGAAATACTTCCTGTTGAATTTTGTTGTCTTTGCTGTTAGTGGTGGTGGGCTTCTGGCTTGTAAAAGAAACTCTTAAGAATAAACAGTAAGTTGTAGGTAAAAGTTTTGTGTCCTGATAGGTGGAGGAGTCATGTGTGCAAACCGTCTCATTCATTATGAAAATACCTCATTATATACAGAAAGAGTAAAGTGACTTTTAATTACACTGTCATCCAAGCAAATGACAAGGCTTTGAGTTCAGATAGATGTGGGTTTGAACCCTGGCTCTGGCATTCTGCAGTCATTTGACTTGGGACACTCTCTCACCTTTGAGCTCCTTGTCAGCTCAGGTACTCCACCTGTAGACTGGGGTAATAACACCTACCTTGTAAAGTTATTAGGAGATCAAATAATAAACTGCGTGCAGATTGCTAGCACAGTGTCTGTTAATATTAAGAATAAAATAAAGATTCTCCTTTGTATAGATATATAATGTTCTCATGTAGAAGATACTGGAATTTTGCTTTGGAATTTGAAAGTTCCCAGAATCATTCTCTTAGATCTTTTTTTGAAATCCCCCTATATGAATAAGCTAGTCTATGATAAAGAGAAAGAATTTTGTAATCTGGATTCACATCTTTCACCCTTACACAAGATTATTTTCACCTTCCATTCCCAGCTTTATCTCCCTGTCTCACCTCTACTCTTATCTCCCTAAGAGTGGAGAGGGTCTCAGAGTCCAGTTTCACACAATTGAGAGGCAACACTTTGTTTTACACATCATTGAGATCTGGGTTACTTCAAGATATGCTAAGGGGTGTGAAGTCTTTCTTTTAGGAGTAATGAAATTGTTCTAAAATTTTTGAGATGATGAATGTATAACATTGTGATTATTCTAAAAGCCATTGATTATACACTTTGCATTGAATAGCTAGAAAACCAGCTATGTACTGTGGAGGAAGCATACAGAGATTGAGAGGTGAGTAATTTTCTTGTTTGTTTGATTGTCTGTTTTTTGTTTATTGTTATTATTGAAATGAAAAGGCTCTAATAATGATTGAAGTGATGAATGCACAACTATGTGATTGTACCAAATACCATTGATTGTACACTTTGGATGAATTGTATGCTTTATTAATACGTATCAATATACTTGATTTGATAGCTTATGACCTTAAATGGAAAAGCAGGAAATCTTAGCATCCATTCACAGGGTGGATGAAACATTTTGGGTGTCGAGGTCCATCCCAATCTGATACTCAAGTTGAGCAAATATAGCCAATTGGAGATAGTCCTACAAAGGAGATAAGCTTCCAGAATGGCCCGAGCTGTAGCCTGAGCTATACTGGGCTCTTCTGTGATCCCTGTCCCCAAGACAAAAGTTGGATGACATCTTGTTTAATTGCCGCCTTCATAGCCAAGGGATCTGTGTGGTATTCTAAAAGTCATTTATCCTTTTGGGCCTTGGTCAAGCAAATCTGGGAGTAGAACCCAATTTGCCTACCATTCAGTACTCACACCTCCTCACATTGCCAAGACCAGAGCCTGCCTGCCAGAGTTTTCTCTTTACCTTGGTCCTTCAAATGCTGTCCCAGGTCAGGTCAGGCTTTGTATATTCCTTTTCTTGCACAATGTGGTAAACCTATTACCTTACAGCCTTCTTTGATTTTCCAGATTGTAGCATTCGATCTTCTATGTACAACCACAGAACTTACTCTTTCCTCTCATTGACACACATGCAGAACTGTGGAGTATTTATGGCACGTGCCCTGAAGTCAAGCAGACCTGAGTTCGAGTGCTGCCTCACTGACCATGCCATCTTGGGCAAGCTCAAACCTCTTAACTTCTGTTTCTGTAAAATAAGTCTAATAATAGTGATTGTCTGTTTTTGTAAGGACTTAATGAGATTGTATGTATATATATATAATGCTTATCAAAGGGCTTGGTACTTAATAAGCACTTAACAAATGTTAACTATTTTTCTTATTGTAATTACTTGTTAAATTTTTTTTTCTGTATTGTTCTCCAATTTTTGCCTTTGGGTTAAATCTTGAGTCCCAAATTAGATGGTTATTTCTGTGCTCCATGACAACACGCCGCTGCCACAGAGGCAGCCCACCTCCACTTCCCCACCTGCGGACCCCTCCTCCTTTTCTGTGAGAGTGAAGACAGCTTATATTTTTCTCATATATCCCACTGCACCTAGGGCAGTGCTGGGGTGTGGGGGAAGTGTTGATAACACCTTGATCAGTGATTATAGGTGACTTGATAGGTTTTCTGGATATGGTCTGACTTGCTATGCTTTTCTGCCTAACAATCCATATACATTGAACAGGTATAATCTCCCCTAATTAATCTTGTATTGCAAAGCTCTTCCCTAAAACCTTGCTTTGGAGGCAAATTTTCTACAAGTACATGAATCATTTATGCATGTGGGTGTTTCATATTGCACTTCTCTTTAAAACAAATGGTTTCTTTTCAAGAAGCGCAGGTTAAGCCCAGTTGGGATATTAGTTGCCCTCTTGCTGTCTGAAAGAGTACAATTGATCAAGGCTTCATTTAGAAGATTAAACAAAGATTCTTTTACATCCTCCCAACTGGTTCAGTTACAGTGTATTTGTTACTGTGAAAAAGATGGCAATCTCCCCGACGGGGACACAGAGCATTGGGTGGCACAAAGATAAAGGTCAGTTGGATCGCTGAAAGAAGTGTCCTTAGGGGAACCAGCTTTTTCATGAGAAAACAAGAATGTCATTGCTGCAGAAAACAACGGAAGGTGATACCATTTACGTCAGGCTAGGAAATGACTTTGGCAGGTGGCTCACTGGATAGTGATGGCAGGGCTCAGGGCTACCCCAGGAATCTGCTCTGCCTTGCTGATTTCATAGTGACTTATTTGGGGACTGGGAGAAGGGGTCCTTGTAGCAAAGCCAAGGTGGGCCATGTGCCTGGACATGGACTCCCTCCTTGCCAAGACTAGAAAGAAGTCACCAACCCCACAGCCTCCAAGACCAATGAGTGACACTTGTCTTCCTGAGGAGAGATGCCTGCAACCGTTTTGTATGCTTTCATATCCTAAGTAAGAGGCTAGGTGATGGGGAGGGGATAGAGAGCTGAGTTGAAGCCACAAGTGTTTGTTCCTTCTTGGTGGCCTCTTCAACGTCACAGGCCCTCAGGAGCAGCAAGAGATCAGGACTGAGAATCCCAACACTGGAGAATTCATAGCATCTGTTTTCTTCTGCCCAACAATCACCAGTATCTCAAAGACAAAATGACTCCCTTGTACTCTTGTCTATTCCTGCTCTCCATGATTTTAGATGTGTTACTTTTAATTTATCCCCCTGTAGTAGGTATGAAGCTAAATCCAAAATTTGCCTTCTTTTGTGTTTTTGGTAACAATTCAACAATCCAACACAATTTTGAGCCCAGATTCAGCCAAGTGGTGGAAATTTAACTTTTAGCCAAATCAGGATCCTGTCCCCTTTCTCCAAGGTTGTGTCTATACTCCAGGACAGATAAGGTGCTGAAATAGAGAGGAGGTTGGGGTATCATCACGTCTCTATCCTAACCCCTGCTGAGATGTCCTTCTTTCTCTCTGCTGGATCTCCATTGTTCCTGGTCACAAAATCTTTTAGGATTCTCTCTCTATCAATCAACAAATCAATCTTTCTCTGCCATGTCTACACCACCAAACATATCACCAGTCCCAGTGCACACTGAGATAGGGCTTCTGAAAGACTTCTCAAGGTCACCCACCTAGACACACATCACAGACATTTCTCCTGCTCTGTACTTTGCCAGGCATGGTGAAATTGGGTGGAAGGAGAGATGGAAATTGCTACCTGTCCTAGAGACGCAATCCTCTCTGCACTCAAGAACCATCCCTGACTCTCTGTCATCCCTTCCCCTCTACCTTCCTCCTTGGCTGAGCAGCTTCAGGACCCAAGAGCAACTCATCTTTTCTTCTTTCCTCTTCAATTTTCTGCCCTTCATTCTCCTAGCTCAGAGAATCTTCATCTACTTCCAGGATGGAGGAACCTTGCTTTTACGTCATCATTTGTTTTTTATGCCTGAGTCCTAGAGTGTATGGACTTTTTTCTTCCTCTGTGGTTTGGTGTAGTATATTACCCTTGGACCTGGATAAATGGGACCCTGCCCCAGGCCCTACACGTCAGGGGACCCTTCATTGAAATGTCTTCTATGAACCTTTCTTGTCCTCTTCTAGTGTCTGAAACATGCCCCATTCCTGCTTTTTTCCTTTTGATGCATGTTCTGACCCTTTCTTTACTCCAAGTCTAGGTCTACCAGATAACCCAGTGTATTTGTCAGCCAAAGGAGTGCTAATGCAAAGTACCAGAAATCTGTTGGCTTTTATAAAGGGTATTTATTTGGGGTAAAATCTTATAGTTACAAGATCCTAAAGAGTCCAACTTGAGGTTACTTCCTTACCAAATTCTGTTGCCACGTATTGAAGCAAGATGATGGGCAACGTCTGCGAGGGTTCAGCCTTCCTTCTTCCTCTTAAGGCTCCATTGGTCCTGCTTCTTCCAATCTCAGCTGGCATAGGGCTCATCTCTCTTCCTGGGGCCCATTTCTTTCTGGGCTCAGCTGCTCTTGTCTCTTCACAAGGTCAGCTGTAAACTATCAGGCGAATGGCTCATCTCCCTTTCTAGGGCCTCTCGTGTCTATGGAGCTGTCTCTCTTCCTCTGTATATCTTTTCTGTGTATCTATTTCTGTGTTCTTGTTTGAGTGTCCATTTATATAGCCCACCAAGTGGATGGGGACTCAACCCTGCATGCCCTAATGATGTGGTCAAATCAAAACCCTAATCATGATTTAATCAAGTAAACATAAAGCCTTTGAATTTAACACAATCAAAGGGTATCAAGGCCAGAGAAACAGACCAGTTTACAAACACAATATCTCTTTTTGGAATTCATAAATAATATCAAACTGCCATACCTGGAGATCCCAGAAATTGCACCTATGGAGTCTTCCCAGGCCCCCTGGCTGGACCCTAGTTCTGAAAGGGCCTGCTGGTTGAGCAGATCACTCTAACTGGATGGCATGGCCTTCCTTTCCTGGGATTGCATGAGATTGGGATGCCAGGTTGCTGTTGCTGACACCAGTTGGTACTTGGTGACTCAAACTGTTTATATGGACAAGTTCTCACCCCCTGAAAAAATATTTTCCTGCTGCTCCAAACACCCTAGCAGTGACCTTGTATTTCCTTCCTTCCCTCAGGCAATAAACACAGAATGTCCAAGCTGCTTCTGGAATATGGGGAAGGGACATGGGTAACAGAAAGCACAGGGGAAAAACACATCAGCAAATCTACCAAAATATCATGCTCCCAGTCTCACAAAAAGGAGCATAGTTTATAGTCCTGAGTACTAGTTAGTTCTATTCCTGAATCTGCTACCAACCAGATGTATGATGCTTTACCTCCTTGGACCTCAGGTTCTTCATTTGTTAAAATGATATGGATGGATGGGTGGATGGATGGACGGATGGATGGATGGATGGATGGATGAGGAAGCTTGCCAGACAGATTGGGGAGAAGGAGGTGGGAGGGGGGAGGGTTAGTGGCTGCTCAGCCTTTTAGCCTAATCTTTTACACTGTTGAACTTTACCCAAGTCCCAGTGATCCTGGAAAACAGCTAAGGTTAAGAAATACCCCCCACCCCACCTTTGTGTTCTGGAAAACAGTTGACTTCAAAGAATCACCCTTCCCCATATGAGTTAGATAAGATTCACAGATCATCCCCTTGTTTACCTATGACAAGGCTAGACATAGACTTGCCAAATTCCCATTCTCTCTCTCATAAATGATTAGTTGAACTGCTTGTCCCCACTGATCAATTAGAACAAAATGCTTGTTAATCAAACTTCGTTGAACCAAAGTCCCTGAACTGTAGCCACTCTCAGCCTGAGTCAGCATGCAGCTCCTTCTTAAGGGGCCCTCCTGGGGAATAGGCTGGCCTCAGCCTAAAACACTCTTTGATCTACTGTCTGATCACGCCACCCTTCCAGACCGCTTCCCCACACCTGGTTCTTTCTGCCTTGTTTATTCCTCTCTAGGAAAGAAAAAAACCCTTTTGCCTAACCCCAGAGAGTTCTCCCAATTGCAATAGTTCCCCTCCCTCTATTGCAATAGACCCCCGCTCCCCCTTTGTAATAATCTTTTTGGATAACGTCTCTCCTTACCAAGTCCAGAATCGTTTTTTGTTTGACATCTGGCTGTCTGCAAATATACTATTTCCCTGGCCACCCTCCTGGCCCATCTCTGCCTTTTGCTTTGTTTTCAAGGGCAGCTTGGTGAGGTCATTGGAAAGATCACACTCCAGGAGTCAGAAAACCAAAATTTTTCTCCTATAATTTTTGCTGTCCTACTGGGTGACTTTTGGGCAAATCAGACACATGTCAGCTTCCTTAATCAGTAAAGTGGAGTTAAGGATACCTGTCTTGTGGGGATCAAATAGGATAATGAACATGGAAAAGGCTGTGCAGCTATGAAGTCCAAATACAAGATCATATTACACAGGATATTACTGGGACGGCTCTTTCCCCCTTATCTCTCTTTACAGCTGTCTTTGGGATTCATATACAGCTCACACAAAAAGTTGTTCCAGATGATTTCACAGTTCCCGAAAGAAATAGAGTACCAGGGACCACAAGATAAAGCGGTGTCACTGTGTGGTGCTTATCACATTTCAGGGGAAAGGAATTTTTTGTTGTTTTGCTTTTTATTTAAGGTACTAAAGCCAGAAAGTGTGCTGTTTTGGCAGGGAGAGTACAAATCGGTGGTTCATCCTTTTGAATTAAGTGTGGCTTCCTACCTGAACTAAACAGGGCCGTGGAAAATTCCCAGTGATACACTGAGTAGACGTTTAAGCATGTGTGGGACAAATCATATTAGTATCTGGGAGTA
This sequence comes from Cabassous unicinctus, assembly GCA_029593785.1. Lineage (NCBI taxonomy): Eukaryota > Metazoa > Chordata > Mammalia > Cingulata > Chlamyphoridae > Cabassous > Cabassous unicinctus. The sequence continues at coordinate 30,871 of JAQZBX010021787.1, forward strand.
TATAACAATGCAAAAAGGTAAAGACTAAAGTCATCCTCTTGATGAACGTCCATACTAAGTCTGTAAGAGAACTGTCACACCTTATCTCGCTACTCTAAGCCAATCACTCTTGGTCTCGTCTTAAAATAATTCTTGCTTCATGGCATCATAATATCTTAGACTTGGAAGAAAGCTTTAAATGATTTAATCAGACTTCCCCTTAGTTCAATGGTTCTCAAAGTGTGGTTCAGCAGCTTTGGCATCACCTGGAAGATTTTTGAAATGCAAACCTCATCACCCCTTCCCTGAAACCCACTGAACCAGCAACTCTGTGAACAAGCCTTCCAGATGTTTCTGATAGACCTGAAGCTCGAGAACCACTGTCCTAATTCATTAATTCACTAAACAGCATTCCTGACAGATGACCTGTTGGCATCTACTTGAATATTTCTGGTGACATGAAGCTCACTTCTTCAAGAAGAAGCCTTGTCAATGAGATACTTTATCATGAGATACAATCTGACTTCTGGTCACGTCCACTCGCTGGGCTTGGCTCTAACCTCTGAATGCAATTCATAATTTTTCAGAATTATAGCTGAGGTGAAATCACTGGGAATTGGGCAAATTATTCACATAGTGGGGCTTTGGCAAGAATGAACGCAGGGAGCTAAAGCAGGAGGGAGACCAGGGCCTCACATTTCTCTCTCGACCAAATTAAACCACAAGATTAAGGGCTGTCCCAGGCATTTGTGAGATTATGATAAATATCAGTATTAATAACAATCGTGGCAGTAATAATTACCCCGTGCTCGGTTTGGATGCAGGTCAAGAAACCATCGACATCAAATTACATGTAAGAAAAATACGTGTGTTCAGTGCTGGGAACATTTTCAAAGAGGAAGAAAAATTGACACTGTGAAAAACATTTCACCTTCTAATGGGGCTAGCTGCTCCTTTCCATTCCAAGGAGATCGTCAGAGAAAGAAACCTCTGGCGGGGTAGAGTTATTTTATGGCTGAGGTCCCAGCCCCCCTCTGGCTCAGTGTGCACACAGTACAAAAGGCTGATGGGGGGAAAATGAGCCTTTTCCGGGTTATCCCTCAACCAGAGATGCTTTAAGTTGCACTTGTTGGGCAAGATTTTATTGGTGGTGGTGTTTTCTGACTGTTTCGGTGGGAATTAGGTGGGGGG
>JAQZBX010021788.1:0-32032 GCA_029593785.1 Cabassous unicinctus
AGGTTCAAAAATGAGAAAGAAGTGGAATTGCAGTTTTAAATGTACGAAACTGAAGTTTCCAACAAAATTCTCTGGAACTCAGGTGTTCAAGGACCTTATACTGAGTTTCTGTAATGAAAATATTTCAAAATGATTGACACAGATTATCTGTTTACCCTAACAAAGCTACATAATTTAAATAAAACTTGAAGATTTTTGATATCCAGCTGAAATAATATTAGCTAAGTGTGATGACATTTGTTATATTTTGAAAACTAGTAGCTCAATGGCATTTCCGGTTATCTGATAAATACAAAAGAGAAAAAACGAATTATTACTTAATTTTAATACATTATTTTCCTACCAGGTAATAAAGATATAAAAGGTTGCCCTTGGCTGTGAAGAGCAGTTAGGTGAAAAATGTGAGTAATATATTATAAGAAGGGGAGAAGCACCTGTTGCTGCATGTTAACATAGAGATGACCTCTGTAAAAACTACATTCATTAAATGCAAAAGTTTTGAGAGGTAAATTTGTGGGTATATAATGGACAGCCATAATACCAGGTTATCCAATACTATTTTGTTTTGTTTTAAATTAGCAGAAGATATTTGAAGACATGATCGTAGGAATTCAGCACTTAACAAGAACGATGCCTTCGCTCAGACCAAAAACAGCTCAGCATTTTACCATTGAATGCAGGCATTATATCCTAACACTCATGGACTCTACTGCATATTCAGCTGGGGGTAGTTTGCATTCCAGGATTGAAGCATGCTATTTTCTCTTATTTAATATTAATTTTTCTTTTACCTATTGACAGTGTAACCAGTTTAAATTACTTTTTGTCCCAAAAGTCTATATCTAGTTCCAAGTTTTTTTCTTTTGTTTCCCTGACAAATAAACATCTTTCTCTAAGCCCTAGCTGCCTATTTTACTATGAGCTCTTTAAATGAGCACTTAATTGAAAAAGACAATCTGAATTACATATGATTATTGTATTATGACCTTTTAATTTAAACTGGTTTGCATTTCTGTTATTTCATTTGTCCTGCATATTTTCTTTTGAGGTAAATCTGACAATTTTCCTATTCACTTTAAGGTACAAAGTTTGATCTGTGATACAGAGATTTGCCAAGTTCATTTGGGCTAAAATTAGGACAGACTATTAGTAGATGGCTTCTCTCTCTAGCGTATACCATTCTTGTCATATGATAAATCAAATCTCCAATGTCCATGTAAATTACTCCTTGAAAAAACATTTTGCTGACAAATGATACCTTATCTCAATATCAAATTTTGTAAACCTCATCCTCAGACAAACTTCACAGAAAAAAATAACTAGGTACATAATGAATAATAATGAAGCGAAGAAAGGACAGAAACTGAATGAAGTCAGAGAAGGAGAGAGGAGAGTGATATTGCACAGACAGCAGGGAAGGAAGTTCCGGGGAACAAGATACTAAAAGGCATATAGGAGGAGGTGAGAAAAGATGTTAGGAAGGGTCCTTAGATCAAAATTTCATCACAGATATCAGCTTCTTTGCCCCTGAACCCCGGCACTATTACTTGCCCCAGAATCAGAGAGGTAGGGAGGTTGTGTGTCATGGGCAAGTGTTACCAGTTGTTTTAAATAACCAAGACCAGTGTGAAGTGCAGCCCTGTCTGATACTATCACTCAGAAACAGCACCACTAAACTTAAACTCTTCAGATGAGGAGACCCCAAGAACAGAAATTTCTCTAGACTGGCCTCAACAACATGGTATGGTTTCTCTCCCCTTACAGGTAAAGAGAGTCTTTTGAGAAGTACCTTAGTGTTGCAATGAAGCCAGGGAAGGCTTATTAACCCTGGACCACCATAACTCTTCATTTTCAGTAGTCTCTGGTGCTCCCTTATTTTGAATGGGACAAGCTGAATATAGAGTCCATCTGAGCAGTCTTGAGGAGGCAATGGGAAGAAAATATTTCACAGAGATGGAAAAACTTACCTCATAAAAACAAATAGATGACTTCTATTAAAATACATTATTCATAGCTTCATCTTTAATTTACGTAGAGGTGAATCATATGAAGCCTTGATAAAACACGAAAACTTTCACTTCATTGTGATTTAGCAAAGCTTTCTATCACAGGAAGTTATGGGGGTAGGGAGTTCATTAAGAGAGGAGACTGTCTGTGTCCACACTTCACATGGTTCCTCCTAGAAGCATTGGGTTAAACAAAACAACAAGGTCTACAGCACAGCATGGGGCATATGAAAAATAGAAGTTTTTCAATATGGTTCCTGATAGCATCTTTATGGAAGAAACTAGTCCCTTGCTCTTAGAGGGAAATATCTCTGTGGTCAGCTGTCTTCCCAGTTTCTCCTTTATAGAAGCATGAGTCAAATGTATCCAATCTACATATGATATTTATAGTAACTCCCACCAAAGTTTTCAATGCCTAATGCAGGCTTTCAGCATCAGCAGCTCTAAGGAAATCCTTTTTCCCTACCCAGTCCCAAAGGATTGTCCAATAAGCTACCCAGCACAAAATGTCCAAGGGCAAAAGCAAACCAAGGGACCCATTAATTGAACTGCAACACTTTTTGAATTGCAGGTGAGGAAACACCATTCCCTTCTCCGTATGATTTGCTTAAACACATCTCTTCTAGAGACAGGAAGTCTTTGAAGTCAGCTAAAGGTGCACATAGATGAAACATATGGGAGTCCTGGACTCACAACTTAACTGCTGCAAGAACTTAAGTGTCTTCACCTCTTGAATTTTCAATTTGTTGATTGTATAAATTAACTAGTAATAAAAATACTTTATTTTGAAATACCTAATATTAACATTCCACTATTCTGTTCCCATTTGTATTTTTAATCCATTATAATATTCAAGAGAAGTGAGAGAAGTAAAAGGTAAAAGAATTATTGCATACTTGTCTTTTTGTAATTTCCTTTAATTTTTAAAGATATGCCTGAGAGTATACAAACTTACACAGAAGAATGTTTAATTTTTGCTTTTCAATGTAATTGCAAGCTATTCAAAATGGGACAGATCACCTTACAAAACGTGTCTCTTACCTGGGAGACTGTATTATTACCCACTACTCTGATCTAAGAATTAAGTGCTTTGCACATCATACCTGCTATGTACCTTCAATGAGAATAAAGTGAAAAGTCTGAATGGGGGTGGGAGACAAAATAGGGATGGAAGAATTGCATGGATAGATTGCCAATATTTTGCAATTTTAATGAATGGCCTAGTGGCAACCAGTAGTCTCATGTGTCTTAGAAAAGTTTTCTTTGAAAATTATGCCCAAGACCTGAACTTTTTTCTTAAATATGCACTGGAAGAACTGTGAGGAAGGATTTTTGTAAGTCACTTACAATCTCTGAGCTTGAGCTTCCCCAACAATTAAGTGGAAATAAGAAGGCTTAGCTTTAAGAAAAGTTTCTCTTTTCAGAGAAATACTAAATAACATATGAAATAACATATAGAAAGAAAGATTCCCTGGTTCAGAGAAAGTACAGTAGGAATATTTAAATATTTATATTAATCCTCCTTAAACATGTGGAATTGAGCCCAAAGAAGGAAAATACCTCACTCAAGTTCACACAGCTAATTAATAATACAACTGAGCTTAATATCCAAACTATTAATTACAATTCTAAAGCTCTTTTCTTTTAATAAGATAGTACATTAATGTCATAAGCTTCCTTGACACAGGAAATAAGAAAGGCAATGAATAAATCTCCACATGAAATCTTCCAGTCAAAGAACCCTAAACTTATTCCCAGCTCTAGGGGAATAAACAAGCTTCTCACTTATGTTTGGGAAATTTTGGAGAGGATAGTTTTGAAGGAGATCATTGAATTTCCCAAAGGGAAGAAGCTGAGTCAATCATTCCTAGAGGTTTCTTCAAGCTCAGAAATTAATTGGCCGGATTCTCATGAAATATAAATATTCATTGTAAACGGAATGACTGGATTACCAAATTGGATTCTAAGTTCTGTCAAAGCAATGTCAGGGTTTTATTCAATGCAGTTAATTATGGACTTTTAATCATTAGGACCGTAGAAATGGGAATAAATTACAACTGATGTTTGTACTATTTCAGGTGTTGATACACTTTTTTCTCACATTTATTCTCAGATAAATTAGAGCCCAATTTAAAACTCTTCCATTTAAAGTTGTTTCTTATTTAGATGGGGTATTCAGTGAGGAATTCAGGATCTCTGTCAGACTCAAATTAGAAAATAGGGTAGTGGGTGTTTTCATATGAATATACATGGAACTAAACAGATGACAAACACAACAAAATGGGAAGTACTGGTGGAGAGAATTTTTGCCTCCCTAATGTGCTGCAGTTTTTCCAAGAATATAAAATAACTACATAGGAGATAATCCAGGAAAAAGAAACACACCATGCATTTGGCCCCACTACCGGACACAACTAGTAAATTTTTTACATAGGTGTCCTGATAGGCAAGTTTCAATAAAGGCTTAAAGTCAAAGAAATAGTGGGGCCATCTCAAAGCCAGGATAGGTTTTACTAATGAATGGATACAAGTTCTTATCTGAGCCAGGACATGAACACAATCCAGACACACTGGTTTAGATGGTCATTGCCACAATGTCTTCCTAATGCCCAGATAATGATCAAAGGACATTGAGATGAGCACAGAGATCTCCATCCTGTGAAAGTAATGGGCTGCAAATACCTGAGTCAAATTCTCATGATAGGAAATGGTGTTCTTCTAGCAAAGGCCTCCATAATCAGTCTGGGGACCATGGTTGTAGAGAAGAGACATCATCATAGACAAGTAGAATAGAAAGAAGCACATGAAATACCCCATGGTCCTGCTTGTCTTAACTATCCCCCAAATAAGAAATTTCCCTAATAGTATCATGAGGGAAAAAAATCAATAAACTGCAAACATTGCTTTCTGTTTCCCAGAATTCTATGTCATCCCAAGAAGAATGAATTCAGCCACACTCTTTTTCTTTGCTGTATCAGTAGCTATAGGCAGAATTCAGTTGGAAAAATGTTTAATCTTTGGAGAGAAGAAAAGAAGTGAGAACTTAGGAAGATCCGTGGCCTAAATTCTGAATTCCTTTCTTTTGCTCCATGTTCTGTTACCTTTAACTGACTTTAGTGCATATCAGATTCCCATATGAATCCTTATGAATTACAAATGCCCATGCCTCTCCAAGATTGATCTATTGAATCAGGAACTCACTGTATTGGATCAACAGATTTGCATTTTAGAACAAAATATAATGTCTTTCAGAAATTTTTCTACCAAAATTGATAGATGCAGAGCTTCTTTTTTCCTTAGGCAACTGATTAAGTTGATTTGAAAAAGTAACTGAATATACACTCCCAAATTTATTGGGAGTTTTTGGAAGAATTTAAAAAGAGATGATTTTATACCCATACCAACACACACATACAAATATATATATCCTGCACTACATATTTATCTATGTGCTTTGAATTTTCAAAACCACTATTCTAATAAAGCAAAGCACTAATATTGATAAAGAATCCCTCCTGAAGAAAATATGCTCAGTTTAGTTTGCTGATTCTTGTGTCTTTTTATACCTGTCCACTTGAATATCTTAGGTGGAATATGCTTTGCAAAAGATCTGCTTTGTCTAACTTTCCCTTTGCCAGAATATCTCAGATATAGTTATGGCCCTGACAAAACAAATGAATGCATAACATTTTGAAGTTTTCATAATGGAGTGGAATTATTTTTTAACTTACTCTTCAATTTATCCCATTAATCACATTAAACATAGAAAATTGCATTTCTCAGCTTTTGAATTCACAGTGGTATACAATTTCCAATATTCCAGTAACTTAAGTGATGCTGTACTTATCTATGTCCCTTTATATCCTGAGTAAATCAAAATATTTATTCTTAAAACATGATTTGAAAAAAATGTCATAATTCCAACACACTATTTTATGATTTTTCTGTCAGATCTGTGTTCATGTATAGCTTAGCAAATATATATATATTATATAATGGAAATATTAATAAAAAACTATTTAATGTTCTGATTTTCAGTTAAAGCTATTAATAGCTCTCTTCCTATATTGCTATAATTTCCATATTTAACTGTAAATTTAACTGTGTGATATTGCATATATTTTATAAAAACATTTATTTGACCATTTGTTCATTTTATATTGTCTCCAATTTTCACTCTCATAATTAATAGTTCTAAAAAAAACTTTGCTATAGTATTCAAAGTGCTAGGATTTTCATTGTAATTGATATGTTGTCAAGTTATTTTCAATATTGTCATAATGCTTTTACTAAATATCTTTTACTATATAATAATATATTATTATGATAAAATAGTCAAGATAAGCATAAGAATGTGAGAAGAAATATAAAAATCTCTCTCCCAGTTCATTGAATCAATTATCTTAATCACCAGACTAAACTACTTTGTTTCTTAAATATCCTTCCAGAAATTTTTAATAAGTACAATTGCAAAATTGCGTATGAATCCATATATCTTCTTTAATGCAAAAGCACAAGCATGGCCAATATTTCAGTGTTGATGAATTTGTGAAAAATCTATTATGCATATAAATAATAAGCCTTCTTTTGAAGTTTTCTCATCTCACTAGGTTAATAATAATAAAATTATATTCTTATTATTTTTATTAAGAAATTTATTATCCACAAAATTGTCTAATTTTATGCACTGGCTTTCTGAAAATTTGTCCTTCTTAGAATCATTTCTCTTTTGTGAGCTCATCTTTTTGGATCTTTTCATTTTACATAGAATGTGTATTAATCTAGCATAAAAATTATTATATCACTTAGCTAAAGGTTCAGCTGCTAAAGTCAGATGGCCTGAGTCAGATCTAAGCTCCTTTATGTACTAACTGTGATCTTGGGCAAACCTCTTTAGACATAACAGGGTTATTATTCTGATTTTTTTTAAAAAGTTTTGTTTTAAAAAAAAAACACTTGAAAAGCCTCAAACTCTGCTTTCACTATTACTATGATTTTGCTTTTTCTCCATGTGTGTTGATTTCTCTTCTGTGAATGTTTATCTTTTTTATTCAATCCAGTTAGTCAATTTTCCCTTGTAATTTTTTCCATTTTTTCAAAATAAAGAAATTATCTTATTTACTGTGTCTTCATACATACTTCCATAATTGCCTTTTGATTCAAATAGTGAATAAAAATTAGCTGGAGTTATTATGAGGAATATGCAAAATTCTCACCTCTTTTAAACATCCTAATATGAGTTTTATAATAAATGTAGATAGGATCATTACTTATGTAAAGCACCATGTGGGAGGTATTAGAAGAGCAGAAATGATCTTCAGGGAAAGGAGTACAAATTCTTAAAATATGGACTGATCAGTGTGGCATGCAAAATTATGTAAGGATGAGCTTTAACTTTTACTGGAGAAAGTCAGTTTCCAAACCTCTTCTTTGATATGCAAACCTTCAAAACTTTTCCTTTGAGAGGTATATGAACACAGTGATCAATGTCAAGAGTCAGAAGTCACAGTGCCTAGATTCAAACCCATCAGGGATGTGACATTTCACACATCTCTTCATATCTCTGCTTTTTCAAAATCACCTTTAAAACAAATTATAAAACTACCTACATTTTAGGGTTTCTATAAGGGTTAAATTATTTAATAGGTGCAAAACATATAGAAGATTCCCATACCTAGTTTCTGCAACAGAGTGGTTACTACAGAATTTCCAAGAGGTACTTTCAATTTTTGAATGATATTCATTCAAATTGTCCATTTACTCATAATAAAGCTGCAGAGCTCTATTAAAATAATAAGTTCTTTTGCTGAGTGCCTGAAAGCATATCAGCATGGGGTTAATGCTAGCTTTCTCATTGGTGATCAGAAGCTAGGACTGACAGCTCCAAACATCTTTAATAATGAAGAAGAAAAAAATTGAATTTAAAGTGCATAGCAACAACAACGTAAGAGAGAAAAGTAGGAATAAAATAGGTTCTTGCTTGTGAAAATGTAAAATGTGAATAGTAGTAATGAAAACTGCTAATAAAACATTGTATAATTTCTTTAATATTTTAATGCAGTTTTATTGATATATATTCACATACCCTTCAGTCTATCCAAAGGGTACAATCAGTGGCCTTAATATAATCAGAGAGTTGTGAATTAATCACCACAATCAATTGTTGAACATTTTCATTATTCCAAAAAGAAATACCCTTTACCACTTAACAGTCAACTCTTTCTCTCTATCCATTCCAAGCCCTACATAATAACTAATCTATTTCTATCTCTATAGATTCACTTATATTTACATTTCATATAAATTGAGTCTTACAGTATGTTGTACTTTGTATCTAGTTTCAGTCACATAGCATAATGTTTTAAAATTATTTATTATTATAATTATCATTTATTTTCCATTAGAAAATTTGTCATCTTACAAATCAATCATGTATAATATACAGGATCCCCATACATCATCCCACCACAAGCACCTTGCATTGTTATGGCATATTTGTTAAAAATGAAAAAAAGACATTATCAAAATATTAATGCTACCTATATTCTATACCTTACATTTATTGCACTTTTCCCATAAACAACTCTATTATTAACACCATGTATTAGTAGTGTACATTTGTTACAGTTTGTGACAGAATGTTCTTATAATGGTTAACCACAGTCATCATCCACCACAGGAATCTGTTATTCAGTCCCGTGTCTTTCACAATCCATCCAAAGTGTACACTCCCTACTCTGTTGCTATCTTGGGTCCTCCCCAATTTCTTTAACATTTTGCAGTTAATTAGTCACTAAAAAATGGAAAGAAGAGAGAAAGAGAAAAATAATAATTTTTAACTTATATTTATTTTTAAATTGACATCCTAATATTTAATTTACATAGAACAAAATGTACCATTTTGAAACAGAAAGCTAGATGTGTTTTGAAAGCTGTGTGCACCCATGTAATCTACACTACAGTCAAGATATTGAATATTTCTATCATGCCATAAATGATGTCATGTCCCTTGGCAGCCAATCACATTTTATTATTTCTGCAATACATTCTTCCATTCACAAGCAAAGAAAAATTTGTATTTCCTTGTAAACAGTGAAGGAAAGATACAACTCTGAAAAACTATTTTCCTAAGATGGGAACCATTATATATTTAAATGTAACTCTATAAATTTCATATATGCCTATTAGTGTGACAGAAGAAAACAAGGAAGAAGTGTCTGGGAGTAAGAACTTCCAATAAAGAACCTGTGACTGTTTGAATTTAGTGAATTTCAGGAAAAGTCTATGTTCTTAAACTAATCCATTCCTGTGGGTCTGGAGCCCATTAATTGCATTAAATTTAGTTAAGGGCCCTTTGATTAGATTACTTGATAAGATCACTTTAGGGCTTTTGTTTGGGCTGCTTCAGTGAAGCATGAGCCAGCTTCCTTCTTGCCCTCTTTGCTGGGTCTGACATAAAAGGAGACAGAGAGAGAGACAATCACAGGCAAAAGAAAGCTGCCATTTTTTATACTACCATATGATATAGCACGCAAGGATTGTTAGCAGCCAAAGCTTAAGCATGAAGCTGCCAAGAGGCTGGGACAATGGAGCAGCTTAAGGCTGAAGAGACAAGCCATATGTCTAATAGCTTACAGCTGAACCCGGGAAGAAAGCAGAGCAGCAGAGACTAAGAGAGGAGCCCCAGAAAGAATCAAGCCCTAGGTCTGGTTGCCCACATGTGATCCCTGGGAGACAGTAGATTCTGAAGGGGAAGGCAGGGAACTCAACAGAGATTGGCTACCATCTTTGCCATGTGGCAGGAAACCAGGATCACCAGTACTGGACTTTGGTGAGGGAACATTTCTTATGATGCTATGATTTGAACATTTCATGTCTTCTTGACTGTAAGCTTTTATCCTAAATAAAATCCCTTTATAAAAGTAAACCCATTTCTAGTACTTTCCATTGGCAGCACTTTGGCAAACTAAGACAAGCACTCTAATAATTGTGGCTGGCTCCAAGCAAAAAAATGTATCTTTCTGGGTGGACATCATGATCCAAAACCTTCTTTAGCCTTAACTCTGCATAAAGACCAGAATAGACTGGCCTAGCATCTGGATATGGAGTGAAATGGCCAATATCACTTCCTTGGGCAAGGATGCCCATTACAGGACCTTCTTGCTGACCCTTAAGCAAGAAACCATTGAACTAGGGAGAATTTTAAATGCAAGAATTTGCTCCACTCCGAAGCCCAACTGCACCAGGGCCTGGGCAGCCCACCTATTGTGTAGAGACCCAGATCAGAACCTTGTACTCTGCTTTTTCTCTCTTTATACTGTTTTTGCTTTGTTTCTGCCAGTGCTCTGCTATGAAGGGACTGAGTTTCAGGTTTCCATCTCTTCTATATTTTATTGCACTTGTACTAATTCACTTCCTTCTCTCATTTCTTTGACCAAAAATGTCTCTTCTTTCTTTCCCATTACCCACAGTCCTGGAAGAAATCAAACCTTAGAATAAAGGCTCACGTTTAATTTTACAATATTCTGTTTCCATCCATGAAATAACAGTACAAACTGCTTAAGGACACCTTTTCTTAATATATAGACTAAGCATCTACAAAAATGTCCTCTAGAATCCTGGTGTTACCATAAATTACATACATTTTAATATTGCTAATTATGTACAAATATTAAAATAGATATAAATACCTAACGCTTGAAACTCTTACATGATAAGGTGAACAGAAAAAATTTACAACCAGAAACACAGTATTAATTAAAATTATTTATGATTAAGAGTTTTATTTAGGGTTTATCTGTCTGAAAAACTTGCCAGTTTTGAATATGGTACTGAAGGTTACAACAAAAAGCCCTTTTGAGATTGGTACTCCTGTACTACCTCTAATTTCATCTTTCAAAAAATTGTGAAATCATAGTTCAGCAAAGAAAGGTACTATCCACAATTCTTTGAATATCAATGACTTTCAAACTTCTCAAGATTGTATCTGATCTTTTCTTCTTCTGCCATAGGTAAAAGCAGTGTTTGTGCCATTATAATAGCAATCAGGAGTAAATGAATATGGCTTTAAATGTTTGTCTGGATGTTCTAGAATATGCTTTATACATTCATTTGTATTTATTTCATGCAAAATTCTTATTGACTTGTAACATATGTATATAAAATTGCACAAAGAACAAAAATACAGATTAATGAAATATTTGAAAATGAACACACCATGTAAACAGCACCAAGATCCAAAAACATTACATCCAGAATCCTAAAACCCTGAAAAGCTCTATTGCTTACATCTAGCAACTGACTCCTCAAGGGTAAATGCTAAATTGTTTTTTTAACACATGGCTTAGTTTTGTTATGCCATTTATATAATTGAAGTCTGGTAGAATACTCATTCTGTATATGACTTATTTCACTCACAAAATATTTGTGTAATTTATGGATGCTGCACATATGTAGATTATTCAGTTTCATTACTTTATAATATTCATTATATGAATATTCCACAATTTATTTATTCAATCTCCGATAAATGGATATTTGAATTGTTTTCAGGTTTTTTTCTCTTTATTGCTTTTGGATGAACATTTTTAGGCTTTTCTATTGGATACAACTAACAATGAAATTGCTGGTCATTGTATATGTATATGTTCGTATCTACCACCTACTGATTTAAATCTCCAACAACAGTGTGTGTGACATCCAGTTGCTGTACATCCTAATGAATAATTTACATTCTCTTTTTTTAATTATTTGGTGAGTATATAGATGTATCTATTCATGTCCTATTAAGTTTACTTTGTTATTTCTCTGATAACTAATGAAGTTAATTTCCAATTATTAAGCACTTTAAAAATATAGTTTATTAGCCTTTTGGATATGGGAGTTTTGCTGGGATCATTATCCTCTTTGTGTGTGTGTGTCTCTCTCTCTCTAAAAAAGTGGGGTGGGAAGGCTATATTTCTTCTTTAAATGTTTGGAATCACTGAATATTAGAGTCATCTGGCCTGAAATTGTCTTGTGGGGAGGTCTTTAATAACATATGCAATTGCTTTAATATACATAAAAAGTGTCACCTTCAGGTCTATTGAAAAGAAATATATAAGAGAGCAAATATTTCCCCTTTAAGTGGAAGAAACATTCACAGTGATGAAAACAAAAAACAAACAAACAAACAACAAAAAAAAAAAAAAGAAGAAGAAGGGAAAGTTCACTCAAAAGATGAGGATGTAGAGGATTCTGCTTATTGACCTGATGTCCAGAAGATCCAATGCTAGAAGATGTGGTGAGAATAAAGTTAAAGTGAAAAAGGCTTTTTAAAAAGCTGTAATGGATTTAAAATATAAACTTAAAATATCCTTATAACAAACAAAACTAAAAACAAAAATAGCCAGAAGTCCATAGTTGGAGATTTTCAAATCCACGAACTCACAAAAGTCCTTGGTTTACAACTGGATTTTTCAAAAACATAATCTACTAGAATGTGAGCTGCGAAAACAGGGGTTTTAGTTTTATATTTTTAGAGATTCCTAGAATAGGATTTGGCACATAATGAGTACTCAATAAATATTAATGAAATTGAAGTGAATTTTGAAATAAAATTATTCTGTGGATGTTATTGATGCCAGGTGCCTGTGTCAGAAACTATTAGATATCCAATAAAATACACTCTCCCCTTTGGCAGTAACAAAAGTTATCTGGCTTCATTTTCTTCAAGCGCCAGTTTTCAAGTATTGAGGACAATGCAAACCCATATCCTAAATGGAAAAAAATTCTCAAAACACACTGCTAGTGGACATCAAGCAGTCTCTGACACTAGTATGTGCCCAAAAATATACACAGACATTATTTATTGAAAATTCCCAGCCTCTTTGCAGCTAGGTGAAGCTCTGTTACTAAGCTCTTATTGATTACCTCAAGGCAACCTGTGAGATTCCAGGCTGAAATCTAAAATATTGAATGTGTACTCCTCTAGTTTATTTCCTTTTCTTGTCTCCTGAAACAAAGAAGTTAGACTCCAACTGTAGATAACAGTAACCATGGCAATAATTTACAAACTGCAGTGTACATATGAATCACCTAGTGTTAAAGTTCAAATGATGCTTCATTACTATACAGGTGGGACCCAGAACTCTGCATTTCTAACAAGCTCCCAGTTGAAGCCAATGATGTTAGCGCATGGATCCCATGTTGAATATAAAGGCCTTAGGGAAAAACCAAGAGACAGCCAGGAAGGAACCTGAGGCACTGAATGAAGGAGTGATGATGTACTGCCCTGTCAATTTGGACCATTTAAATGTAGTTGTCACACCAAAAAGAAAAAACTTCTTGTATGTTAAACAACTGTGCCATTGGGTCTCTCTTTCACTGAAATCTGGTCTTACATGAAATAAATACATAATCAAAACATAAATTATTCCACTCTCATCTTGATATAATAATACTATACTCCTGAGATGGTATCTGTAATTCTAATATTTTCGGTCACATACAAAGATGAAATTCAATCCCCAACCTTTTGAGTATTTTCCAATTAATGATATAGTTTTGTGTTATTTTATATATAAAAATATATAATGTTGGCATTTGAAGCTTATCAGCATGGATATAAAAGGGGAAAGGATAAGAAATTGCCTCCTCCACAATGGAGCAACTACAGATCATGGTGTAATCATCAAATTTACAGAGCAGATTGGAATCTGTTAATTGCCAATGAAGGACAGACTTGCATAGCCTTGTGTCTGCAACTACAAGCAAGATAGTTTCAGTCATCTGCCCATTAGACATAGCCTTCCTCTCTGTTAGAAATAGAGTGGGCATCACCATCCCAAAATTCTCAAGTTTGGGAATGAACAATGGACTAAAATAGACTTATCATTATTCTGTTATAGACATTGTTATTCTGGCAATGGAAGAAATTTTATCATTGATATAAAGGCAGTGGCCAACAGAGGTTCGGAGAGGAAGGAGAGTGAAGAATAAGTGAAATATGGGGGCATTTTTGAGACATTGAAATTGTCCTGCATGACATTGAAATGACAGATACAGGCCATTATATATTTTGTCATAACCTACAAAATTGCACGGGACAGCATGTAACTATAATGTAAACTATAGTCCACGGTTAGTAGCAATGCTTCAATATGATATTATCAATTTTAGCAAATATACCACACTAATGAAGGTTGTTGTTGATTAGGGAAAGTGGGGGGGGGGAGGGGGGCATATGGGAATCCCCTATGATTTTTTATTTATTTTTATTTATTTTATTACTTTTTTAAATTTTATCTTTTTTTAGAGTCCCTGTCCCCTATGTTTCTCATGTAACATTTATGTAATCTAAAGTTTCTTTAAAATTAAAAATTAAAAAAAGAACAGGTCTTAATGCTTACAATATTATATAATTATTGTTGTATAACAAATTAGCATAAATTTAGCAGCTTAAAACAATTCTTACGTTATCTCAGAGTTTCTGTGGTTTAGGAGCATCACTGAGAGTAGACTTAGAGCAGTGTTTTAAGGAAATGGCTGTTAGCCAAGCTCATTACTGAAGGAGTGGTTTAAATAAAAGAAAGAGATGGAGAAGAGAAAAGTGCCTTAAGGTATGAGTCTGCTCCTGTTGTCTAGGAAAAAAAGCCACTGAGGCCAGAGACAAGAGAATAAAGAGAATGAAGACGAGTTAAAGAGGCCAAAGTTCCAAAAGAAAGTTAAATCATTTTAAGGATTTTGGCTCTTATTCTGAATAAAATGGAGATAGAACAGAGTTAAAACCAGGGTTAAACTCAGTCAGAGGAAAGATCTGATTGTATTCAAGTTTTATAAGCGCCTCTAGCTGCTGTGTTGGAATTAGATTCAGCAAGAAAGGAGTAGAAGCAGGAAGAATTATGAGCCTATTGCTATAATTGAGGCAAAAGATTGTGGCAGCTTAGACCAGAATAATAGGGGAATTAGTATGAGGATGTATGAGATTTTGCATATATTTTGAAGGCCAATAATTTTTTTTCTAATATTTAGGTGTGAAATGTGGTATCACCATTTTTTTTCTTCAATGTTTTTAACCTTGGCAATTGGAAGGATGGATTTTGTTAAGGGAAGGCTGAAGAGTGCAGAGAATTTTTTAAGTGAAAACAATCAGTAGATAATTGTGAAGATATGTTTTGAGTATATAGAAAAAGAGGTCAAGTAATTAGTTGAATACAGAAGTCTGGTATTCAGGTGAGAGCTCTGGGATGATAATATAAATGTGAGAATCTTCATCAAAGAGATGAAACAAAAATCAATAAGAATCCTTTATTTGAATTAGGTAATATATAACATAAAATTGGAATGAAACTATTTCTCTGAAATATGGTGCCCTAAACACATGCCTGTCCAAGGTATCTAAACTAATCTTAATTCAAGAGGTGGCTGAGGGTACAGGGGCTTCCTGAGCATCACTGTCCTTCCACAAATACATATGCTCAAAGGAGATTCCTCAAGTATAAGATGAAATATTTCTTCCCTCTATCATCTTAGCTCTATCACCATTCCTCCTTCCACCATTCTCTTTTTTTTCCAGCCCTGATTTTCCCTATTGTCTATATAGCCATGCTAAACTACAGCATGGAATAGTATTACTAAACTTGTGAAAAAGCAAGTGACTTGTTGATATTTTAAGTCACAAACCAGGAAAATCCTGCCTCATTATGAATAGGACTTGAGGTTTGAGAGGTTTTCCAGAAAAGATTATGGGCTTTAAATAATTTTCCAAAGTTTTATCATCACAGTGTGATGGTCAATATATGGATTTAACACCTAAAGCCATTCTTATACAAAGCCTCTCAAACTGGCATTTTGTAGGTTAATTCAACAGCTTAGAGTTCAAAACTTAGAGCTCTATGAAAGCAATCTTCCTTGTTTTGATGCCCAGACTACCTCATGGATTTGATACTGGTTGCCCAAACTCATTAATTAACAATATTCTGAAGCAGAATGTAAATTTAATGATCTGCCATGAAATATCTAAATCAAGAAGATAAGAATGCTTATCCTGGCCATTGTTCAGGAACTTTCTATGCAGCAAGAAAAGTCTCTATAGGAAATCCAATTATAGGATGATATTTGCTTTATAAAGACAGACTTTGAACAAGGGGCATTTTTGGGTATGGCCTCAAGTAGCCATATGCAAAAATATCCCTCTTAACAGAGAAGTGCACCCATCAGGAAGACTGGGCAGTAAGTCTTAGTGTTAATGTGTGAAACACTTCACTGTCTTAAGACTGTGCCTGATACTTAAAGAGAATATTTACCTCCTTAATATACTCTATTATGTGTTCACTTCAGTTAAATAATTCTATCTTCGGATGGATTATATGGGTATGTTATATGGTACTGCACAGTTCTTTTTCACATATCAATTTTTGCTTTTTCATATCCATAATTACATCCATGAAGTGTTGATTATTACAATTCTCACAATTTTATAAAATTTCCACAAATTAATCAAACAAAAGTTTTGTGTAGTGTCTGTTGTCTTAAATTATAAAATAGTATATAGTAATACATATTATAAATGAACAATGATTAACAATGATTAAC
The DNA here is from genome assembly GCA_029593785.1 of Cabassous unicinctus. NCBI lineage: Eukaryota > Metazoa > Chordata > Mammalia > Cingulata > Chlamyphoridae > Cabassous > Cabassous unicinctus. Next base: position 16,581 of record JAQZBX010021788.1, read on the forward strand.
AAAACCTATTGAAACATGAGAGATTATTGTTCAATATAGTGAAGGTTCCTTTTAGCCAGGCTTGCCTTTATTTGAAAAAACTGGTTATGAGTTAGATGAGGATAAAAGCCACATTTAAGGATGTTACAAAAAGAAACCAAGCATCAAATACGGGCTCAATTACCAATACTTATGGTCCTCTTACAGTGACTTTGGTCTTAATGTTGAGTCAGAAAAATAGTTTCTAGATTCAAAATGTCAGAACTGAATCACCAAAAAACCACATAAGGTAGAAATCAGGCACAAATATTGGACATGGAGTGGCGAAACATGGAAATGAGATATCCAAACCAGAATATTGTACAAAAAAGGAGGTAAAATTATAGCATAACAAACTCTGGTTAACAAGCTGCACTGCAGAGAATGGGATTAAATACTGAGAATTTGCTTCCACAAATCTTGGTGCAATGTATATTCTATCACTCTGTGGAACATCAGTTTAGAATGAATGTGTCTCTATTGTGCTAAATCTGTCTATTTCCCCAAAAGTCTCACTGAGAGGGAATTATATTTCCCATATCAGAATGTGAACATTTTCTATGCTTTATCAATTAATTGTATTTAAACAATTGGAGTCTTCTACTCTTTGCCACCACAAATCACAGTTTGTTATACCATAACTTTCTCATGGCAATTTTTGGCTTCTGAATTCCTCAAAGTGTAAATCAGAGAGTTGAGCAAAGGTGTACTAATCATGTAAAAGATGGCTACCATCTTGTCCATAGTAAATGTGGTTTGCAGGCAAGTGTATGTGAATATACATAGAACAACGAATAAGCTGACCACGATTATGTGGTCATAATCTTTCTTCCTTCTGCACTCTGGTTTCTCAGAGAATGTAAGATTAAAATATAGGAGATTAGTAGGATTATGAAATTTACCATACATATGGCCCCACTATTAAAGACTATGAGTAGATTTATGACATAAAGTCCATGCAGGCAAGTTTCAACAGATGTTGCATATCACAGTCATAGTGATCAATAACATTAGGACCACAGATGGGCAATTTCAAAGCCAAGAAAATCTGTGCTAAGGAATGGATACAAGATCCCACCCAGGCCAGATTCACCAACCTACCACAGACATGTCTGTTCATGATGCTTGTGCATCTCAGGGGCTTACAAATGGCCACATAACAATCAAAGGACATGAGGGTGAGCACAAAAAATCCCCATGCATGAAGAGAAGTGAACTGCAAAGATTTGGGTCCTGCACCCATTGTAGGAGATAACTTTCTTCTCAGATAGAGCATCTATAATCAATCTTGGTGTCATGGTTGTGAAGAAACAGGAATCAGCAAAGGTAAATAAAAAAAGGAAGTAGTACATGGGGCTTCCAAGCATCCGACTGTTTCTGATGGTCATCACAATAAGTAAATTTGCAAAAAGAGTTGCAAGGTAAAGAAACAAGAAGACTGCAAACACTATTTCTTCCTTTAGAACATCCTGTGTTAACCCAGAGAGAATGAACTCTTTTACACTGCTGTTCAGATCCATGGTTTCAGTAGTTGTGGATATCACTCAGCTGAGAAATGGACTATCTGCAAAGAAAATTGAGAGTGTTGATGTGGTAAGAACAATGGACTTGGACTCCGAATCATTACCTTAAATAATTCTAATTGATGGACAACAAAATTCAGTGGTTCTGAAAGGTTGTCATACATTAAAATCACATGGGAATTTTTTCCAAAGTCTGATTCCAAGTCTTTAACTATGGGGACTTTTGGGGTAAAACAAGATTTTTTATATTTTTTTGGAAAAATTTATTAGGTGATTGTGCTTTCTGTCAGTGTCTTAAACTGCTGACTTTTTTGGTATAACCTTAGGCAAGTCACTTTAATTTCTTAAAACTTTTACTTTATGAGAAAATGAGATTTTAATAGATACTTTATCAAGTGTATGCATGTGTGTATAATATATGTGCATGGATATTGCTTTCATTAACTAAAAAACAATATTCTTATTTAATTCAAAAATATTAAATTTGGAGATTCCTTCTTAAGAAAAATATTTCTTTATTTGCACACCTATTTGCATCCATTATTAATGAAATTTACACTATCTTTGTTGGGCTATACTTTAAGAAGAAATTATTTACCCAAATTTTGGGTCACAATGGCCATGTTAACTTTATTGTCATTCAGGACATATGAGATGTTTGAATAAATCATTGAGCCTGGAATTATTGAAGGAAATAACCATGTACATGAAATCACCCCTGGTTCATGCTAGATGCGTGATATTGCATTTCACATCCTAAGGATACAGCCTGATGTACCACTTTATATATTTACATAACCTCAATAAAATCTTTACTCACATATAATTCTCTTACCACTATTTTTTAGTGTCTTTGTTTTCTTCCAATTTTTGTTTCTCTTGAAATATCATTTTAAAAAAGCATTTCAGAATTACCCCATACATATATTTCTCCATTGTTCTTCTCTATTCTTTCTTCATATATATATATAGAGAGAGAATCTATATGAAAGCAATTATACTACAAAATTATTTTATATGCTGATTTTTATTTTTTATTTTTAAAAGATTTTTCCATGTAAATAAAGGGCATGCTTATGTAATTATGCACTTTGTAGTAATAAATTCACAAGTAAAAATCTATTATTATCAAATATTGTCATTTATTTTTTGATTAATTTAGGGGGTTTCAAATTTTCAATAAAAAAACTCTTGTATGAATCTCTTTTCTTTTGTAGACTTATCAGTATTTTAATAAGTCATTAAAATATATTTAAATGGAACTACTGAAGCAAGATGGATTAATATTTACATAATTATTGGTAAATATTATCAAGTAGCCTTCCAATTTGTTTTTCTGTATTTGTTAGAATTATTTTAATTATAGAATGAATATATTTCCATATTAAACACCCAAAGTTTATAGTAGGTTAGAGGATGAAACATAAAAGTGCCCTTTCAAAACTTATTTCCAAATCCCACTCCCCAGAATTTACTATTAATTCCTTACATAATATTACAGATTTTGCAGACGTCTACATTTATATAATATTTATTTAAATATCTTTTTCTATGTACAAATGATATTATTCTCCATTTTTCTACAAATATAGGAATATGGTAGAGTTTTCTAAGGAAAAACAAATTTGGTATATTCTCTGTTTCATTAATAAAGCAAAATCAAGAAACACATTTTTTTTATACCTGGTGATAGCATATCTTTTCTTTATTTTTCTTCTTATATTTTATTTATCTGAATTACATGTAACATTTATAAATCATTTTTTTGATATCTTTAAGTTTTGAACTTTTTTTTCATTTTTATAGAGTTTAGATTATTACTTTTATTAGTTAAATCAATATCTTTATTTTTTAGTATAAATAAATATTTTTTAGCATTAGTATTCCTTATGCTTTTTAGTATTGATCTCAAATGATCTGGATTTTATTTTCACATGAGTTTGATATACTCTTCCTTTTTCTGACTAATCAGGAATTCACCAATGAATCAATAACACATAAAATGAGTTATCATATTATCAGTAAGAAGTTATTCCTATCTGCTGTGGATGAGGGGAAAGATGTCTTCAACTTCTTTACAATTGAATTCAAGGGATAACATATTTCAAGATAAGTTCATTAATTACACAAGAAATTTACACAGTTGTATGACCTAGTACCAAATAAATTGTGATACAAAAAGTTGAGAGATTCCTACAGAATGAATTGTTTGGTTAATGAAGTTTCAAGATGAGAAAGAAGTGGAGTTGTACTTTTAGATGTGGAAAACTGAAGTTTCCAGCTTTGTTTGATGGAACTTGGGCTCGGGTATTCAATAAGCTTATACTGGGTTTTTCTGTTGAGAATATTTTAAAAATATTAACAAATTATTCATTTATTCTAATAAAACTACATAATCACAATGAAACTGCAAAACTTTTGATGTCCAGCTGTTATAACATTGTTTAAGGTGGCAGCATTAGTTATAGTATGATAAATAGAAGCTAGGAATAGCAGTTCCAATTATTTTTGAAAAATATGAAAGAGAAAATGATTTAATTATAACAATTTGAATACATTCAGGTCCTCTGGAAGCTAAAGAACAATTGTTGGTGTCCTTGGCTGTGAGGAGAATAGCAGTTAGATGAGAAAAGCGAGTAAAAGATTGTAAGAGAAAAGCACAGATTGCTTCAGGTAAACAGAGATGAAGAGAAGGTTAACTTCTCTTTAAGAACTACACTCTTATTAAATCAAAAAGTGATGGAGATGAATTTGTGGGCAGAAAATGGGCATCCAAGAAAGCCAGGTCATACAATTTTATTTTTTTAATAAGCAAAAAGAAAATTTGAGGACATAAAGATAGGAAATCAGGACTTGAGCATTGTGTATGGTTTGTCTCAGAATAATACCACCTCAGAATTTCATCATTTGATTCTGCCACTATTTCCTAATACTCTCGTACTATCCAACAGTTTGGAATTGGGGGTGGGGGGAAGGCTTCCAAATTGGAGGATACTATTTTCTCTTATTTAAAATCTTTAATTTTCCCTACTACTTGCTTGAATTTTAACCAGTCCAAATTAAACTGGTCCCAGAAATCTATCTATCTATCTACCTATCTATCTATGCCCAAATCTTCTCTTTTTTCCCCAGAAAATAAATATCCACCTCTATCCCTTAAGCATCTATATAACTATAAGCTTTATTAAATTTGTCCTATATTGAGTGAGATAATCCTAAATTATATTTTATTCTTGACTTTTCCCTTATAATCAACAAAGGTTTTTTTCTGTTGTTTTATGTGACCTTATTTTCTTGTAAAGTAAGTGTGATAGTTTGTCCTGTTTACTTACATACAAGTTTGACCTTTAATACCGTGAGATTTGTTGAGTAAAATTGGGTTCCAACTAGGACAAAATATTACTAAATAGCTGTTCCCTCTGACATTCACACTACTTGTCATATAAAACATCAAAATCCCAACCATCCATGTGAATTGCATCCTAGAAAAGAGAATTCATGAGACAGCAGATGATGCTACCAGATAACTTAAGATCTTATCCTGGTCCTAAAATCAAGTTTTGTACATTTCATTGTTTAACAATTAACGAAGCAGAAAACTAGGTACATAATAAATGATAATAAATGGAGGAAGGAGCAGAGACCAAATGAAGTCAGAGAAGGAAAGAGGAGAATAATAGTGAGTAGAAGAGAGATGGGAAAAGGGTAATTTGACCAAGCTTTCATTACAGATGTCAGCTTATTTCCCCCCACCCTCCAGCATTATCACTTTCTCCCAAATCAGAGAGGGGGTGCAGTTGTGGGACATGAGCAAGGGTCACCATGGGTCTTTAAAACCCAGAATGAAGGTGTAGAAGTGCAACTCTATCTTATACCTTGTCCCTGAAACTTCACCACTAAACTTAAACTCTTCAAATGAGGGTAACCCAAAGAAAATAAACTGCCAAGTTAGCCTATTCATCCCAGGTTAGTGTACTTTTCCCTGTGAAGATAGAAAATTTGTGAGAAAAAGCGTGAGAAACTCTGAGGCCAGGGAAGGCTTGGACACCCTGGGCAACTGACAGCCTCCATTTTGGAAATACTCTCCAAGAGCATTATCTTTTTTGAGGAGACAGACTGATTATAGAGTGCATTTCCTTGAGGACCATGAAAACTATATTTCAGACAGATTGAAAAACTTACCTCAAGAGCAAATAGATGTCTTCCAATAAGTGTATTTTTCATATCTTCAACTTTAATTTACTTAGAGGGTGAATCATGAAGTCTGGATAAAACATGCAAACTATACATTTTCCAATTTAGCAATATTTTCTATCAGAGGAGTTTGTGGGGATTGAGGAGTTTATGGAGAGAGGGGATTTGGTAGGAGCCTAAATTCTCGTGGTTCTTCCCCAGGAGCAATGAGTTAGAAAAAACAACAAGGTGTATGGTACAACGGGGGGGGGTGTGTGTGTGTGTGAAAACAGGGAAAATTTCTCAATATTGAAACTTCCTTTCGGAAGAAACTATTCCTGTGCTCTGAGAAACACCTCTGAAGCAAGCTCTGTTCCCACCAGTTCTCTTTTGGGAAAGCATGAGTTAAATGTTTCTCTTTTTATTGTATTAGATATTTATAGTATTTACCACAAAAGTTGAAGGCAAGCTTTTAGCCTCAGTAGCTACATACACCATATGTAGTCCCAAAGGATTGTTCAATGAGTTTCAAAGACGATCTGAGTGCGAAAGCAAACCATGGGGCCAATTAGTTAAACTGAAACTCACTCTCAATTGCTGGTGAGGAAACCTCACTCCCTTCTCTATATGATTTGCTTAAGCATGTTTCTTCTAGAGTCATGAAAATCTTTGCAGCCAGATAAAGGTGCATATAAGTGTAATATGCATGGTAGACCTGTGTACTGGTTCCACCATATACCTGTGTGTGAATTTAAGTCAGTTTCTCAAACTCTTTAACTTGCAATTTCCTTTTCTGTAAAATGTAACTACTAATAATAATCATAATAATTTACTCTATTTAACATTAAATTAGATTATTTTTAGTATTAAAATCTTCCATTTCTAATACCATCTATGATTTTAAATCAGTACAGAAAGGAGAGAAGGGAGAGAAGTAAAAGGTAAAGGAATTATAGAATACTAGTCTTGTGTATTTTCTTTTAATTTTTAAAGATTTTTCTGAGACTATATGCTCTTCTACGTTCAGGGAGTAAAGTTTAATTTTTGCTTGTAATGTGTTTGCAAGCTATTAAAGGTGCAACAGATTAAATTACAGAGTTACTTTCCTACCTGGGAGACCAAATTACTACCTAGAACTCTGATGAACACTTTACCTGTTTGGTATGCCGTGGACTGCTTGGTACATGTAATGATGAAGTATAAGGTCAGGATGAGGGTGGGGAAGAGAGGTGGGAGATAGAAATGCAGATGGAATAATGACATGAATACATAGCACCATGCTTTGCAATTTTGCTGATGGACTTAGTGGCAACCAACAGTCATAGAGAAACTACTTGGAGAAATCATGCCCCCAAATCTGATTGCGTTAAAAATGGACAGTAGAATCTTGAGGAAGATTTATGCAAGTCACATAACATTTCTGAGCCTCAGTTTCCCATCAATTACATTGCAGTAAAAAGGCTTAGGTTTAGAAAGTCTCTGTAAAGACTTTCTTAAAAAGATCACATCTATGATAACAGATTTCCTGTCTCAGAAAAAGTGATGAAAAATATTTATATGTTCTTATTCACCCTCCTGTAATATGTGGAATTGAGGAAGAGAAAGAAAACACCTCAACAAAGCTCATACAGCTGATTAGTAATACAACTAAGCTTAGACTCCAAATCTCTTAATGACAAGCTTAAAGCTATTTTCCTTTAAAAAGAGTACAATAATGCCATAAGCTTCCTTGATCTGGGAAACAAGAACAGCAGATGAAAGAGATCAGGCATTAAACCACCCAGTGAGAAGACTCTGTTACAGTTGGGGAGTTTGATGTAATTATGAATTCCGAAAATATAATTGGATCATGCTTGTAAACTGATCTGTTAATCTGGGCATGATTAAGTTATGATTAGGGTGTTGACTGGGCCATGTCAGTAGGGCATTGAGCCCCACCCCTTAGTGGATGGGGAATCAAATATAAAAGGCAAGGAAAAGAACAAAGTAGAAGCAGTCTTTTGAGAAGCAGTTTTGATGTTGGAAAGAAGGCCCCAGGAGAAGAGAGGCAAGTCATTCACCTCATCATCTACAGCTGAACTTGTGGAAGAAACAGGAGCTAAGCCCAGAGAGAAATGCAGCCCTGAGAAGAGAGGAACCCCAGAAGCCTGAACCCTGGCAAACGCCGGCAGCTGTCTTGCTCTAACAAGTGGCAATGGACTGTGGTAAGAGAAGAAACATAATGCTTTACGGCCTGGTATCTGTGGACTTCTACCCCAAATAAATGCCCTTTATAAAGACCAACCCATTTTTGGTATTTCACATTAGCACCCCTTTGGCTGACTAATATAGAATTTGGTACCGAGAGTGGGGTAGAGCTTTTGCAATTACCAAAATGTTGGAATGGTTTTATAAATGGGTAAGGGGTATTTTTTGGAGGAATTGTGAAATGCTTCATGGAAAAGGCCTAGATCACTTTGAAGAGACTGTTGATAGTAATATGGACACTAAAGAGACTTTCTATGATGCCTTAGAAGTAAATGATGAAACTATTATTGGAAACTGGAGGAAAGGAAATCCATGTTTTAAAGTTGCAGAAAACTTAGCAATATTAACTCCTGGTGTCATATGGAAGACAGAATTTGAAATTGGTGAACTGGGGCATTTAGCTGAAGAACTTTCCAAGGTAAACTCAGAAAATGTGGCTTGGTTTCTCCTTGCAGCTTATAGCAAAATACTAGATGAGTGAAATACACTAAGGACTGAACTTTTTGGCAGAAAGATAACAGAAGCTGATTCCAGAACTTCCAAGTTTCTGGAAATCAATTTCCCAGATAAAAGTGCCCCATTTGAAGACTTAGCTATACCTGGAACTTGTAAATCAGAATTGAAGATGCAGTTATCTAGGAAAGACTTGTGGAAAGTCTTACTGTCTGATGGCATGGAACCCTGTTTCCTGCATTCTAAACCAACAAAGTTTTTGAGAGAGCTGTATGAACAAAACCACTGTCAGCTTGGATAAAAGAGGACATGGAAAGGAGAGATTGAAGGAGAATCAGCTTTAAGAAGAAAACCATGGAAACAGAGATCTGGACTTAAGACATCTCCTTGGGCCAAGAGAGGATTCCCACCCATGTGTACAGAGAAGATGAGTTTGCCCCTGCAGTTGAAGAGGGTAGATGTTCCTACCTGATGTTCTGAGAAAGTTTTGACGCCCCATGGTGCAGAGGGGATGAGTTTTCCCCAGCAGTTGAAGAAGGTGGATGTCCCCACCCGATGTTCTGGAGGAGTTTTGCCATCCCAGGGTGCAGCGAGGGTGGAGCTCATTCCTCAAAGATTAGGGTGGTTAAGGTCAATACCCCATAAGTCTGAGAGGGTTGTATCTGTCCCCCATGGATTAGAGAAGGCCAGGTGGTCAACCCATTACTCTGAGAGGGTTGAACCTGTATGCCAAAGGTTAGGGAGAATGTTGTCTTCACCTCACTGTACTAGGGGGAATCAGACCCTAACCCAAGGATTGGGCAAGGTGTGGCAATCACCCCAACACTCTTGGAGGGTAAGGTCTGGAGCTTGGTTGACACCCAGATACTTGATGAGGGTGGAACCAAGAAAATAGCTGTTGGGCAAGCCTGTGGAAAGTGTGGGCTCCCATGTGGCCCCAAAGAGAAGAAACCATCTTCTTAAGAATGACTCTCAGACTTTGAAATCGAATGGAGGATGCCCTGCAGGTTTACTGAACAGTAGAGGATCCATGACTCATGTTTAACATCCCAGTTTCTCATTACGATAATGAAAATGTTTATCCTTTGTTTTTCCATTTGTGTACTGGAAGCAGTTAAATGGTTCTGTAAGTTTCAGAGGTCTATAACAGACAGGATTTTGCCTCAGGATGAACTGTATTTCTTTAAACTGATTTTGATATGATGTTGTACTTGAATTGTTACTGATTTAGGGTTTTTTGAATATTGGAATGTGTTTTTGGAAATCAGAGGGTGGAGTGTTGCTGTTGAGCAGTTTGATGTAATTATGAATTCCAAAAATATAATTGGATCTTGCTTGTAAATTGATCTGTTAATCTGGGCATGATTAAGTTATGATTAGGGCATCGACTGGGCCATGTCAGTAGGGCATTGAGCTCCACTTCTTGGTGGATGGGGAATTGAATATAAAAGGTAGGGCAAAGAACAAAGTAGAAGCAGTCTTTTGAGAAGAAATTTTGATGTTGGAAAGAAGGCCCCAGGAGAAGAGAAGCAAGCCGTCCACCTGATCGTTTATAGCTGACCTTGTGGAGGAAACAGGCGCTAAGCCTGGAGAGAAATGCAGCCCTGGGAAGAGAGGAACCCAAGAAGCCTGAACCCTGGCAAACACCGGCAGCTGTCTTGCTCTAACACGTGGCAATGGACTGTGGTAAGAGAAGAAACATAACGCTTTATGGCCTGGTATCTGTGAACTTCTACCCCAAATAAATACCCTTTGTAAAGACCAACCCATTTTTGGTATTTCACATTAGCACCCCTTTGGCTGACTAATACAGACTCTAAACTAGCTCCTAGCTTTGAGGCAGTGATCAACCTTCCCAGGTAAGCTGTGGACATTTTTCAAAGTGCAGCTTTCAAGGAGATCATTGAACTGCCCAAAGGTAAGGAGCTGAGTCAATGATACTTTGAGGTTCCTTCAAGCTCTGAGGTGAGTTGACCATGAGATCTCATTAAATATTTATTAGGGTTATCTAACTGGATTCCAGGTTCTGCCAAAGCATTGTCAGGGTTTTATTGAAACAGTTAAGTTTTATCATTCAATCATTAGAACATTAGAATTGGGAATAGATGACAACTAAGGTTTGAATGACTTTGAGTTTTAACCTATCTTTTTCTCATATATTATTTTAAGATAAATTAAAGCTCTGCTTTAAACTCTGACCATTAAAATTGTATCTTACTAAGATAAGATCACCAAAAATATTTCAAAAACTCTGGCTAAATTCATATCCAACTAATAAAATGGAAAATTGTTTTGATGGACTATTTTATTGGTATCAAAAATTACTTCAGAATAAAAATTGGTTCACTGAGAGCAACATCATTTTTTGTTGCAGCAGCAGCAGATGGCAGAAGGAATGTAGAATGGGGAGTGAAAAGAAGAATTTAGAATGAACAATCATTTCATTTATTATTTTAATTTCAATTCAGATGGGAAAATTAATTAATATATAATATTTACTTGAAATATCCTCTCTGTGTTATGTCAAAGTAGGGATTGTGGTTATTATCATGATCTGGGGTCTAATCTCAGCAATAACTACATTAATTTGGCTAAAGTTAACATTGTAGGGGTCAATATTAAAGATATATTTAAATTTAAATATGGGAAGATTCTCATTTATCCATTTATTCAACAGATATTTATTGAGTTCCCACTACAAGTTGTTCTAGATCTTAGTGAAACATCCGTGAAACAAAAATAAAAAATTCTCTCTCCCATAGCTTACAGTGTATTGGAGGAGGAAGACAAAAATACAATAAATAAATGTGAAATTGTGTAACAGAAGGTGATAAGGGCTATCAAAAAAAAAGGGTAGATGGAGAGGGGTGAATAGGCAGAATAGGATTCAGTAGGAAGGAGTGACACAGGTTAGCCATGAAACATGGAAGAAGAAGTATGCAAGCCAAGGATGAGGCAGGAGATGTTATGTTGTGCTCAGAGAAGGGTAAGGATCCCAGTGTGACTGGAGCTGAATGAGTAAGGCGAGAAGAGGCCAGGAAAGTCACCATAATCCAGAACAGGTAAAATCTTGGAGGCTATTGCAAGGACTTTGGTTTTTCCTATAATGAAATTGTGAACCACTGCAAGATTTTAAGGAAATTTGGGATTTGTTCCAATTTATGATTTCTTACAATCTTGTTACTTTAATTTGAAAATCAAATCTCTATCATCTTCTTTCATATATCTACATGCATTTATCAAAATCACCATTTCTCTAGTAGACATTGGTCTGAAAATTTTTTGAGTAAGTACAGTAACTATAGGAAGCCCACTTAATGTCAGCAAAAACAGTTAAATTACTGAAGAGTTCATAATATTAGAATAATTTCACCATACCTAAGCAAAATCAACATGGAAAATAAAATGTAAAATTGAAGCAATAACTGCTGAGAAAATTTTGCAAAATTCTGTCATCAAACTTTTGTTGATATGCAAAAGTTTGGGTAGATGTCATTAGGTATTATATTTTTCTTGTCGTGAAAAATTATTTTGTATTTCTTCTTGAAAAGTATTATCACGGTCCATAATGAAAGTTTAGTAGTTAAAATAGAAAAAATGCGTTTGAATTTGAGTATATGATGGATATGAATCTATATTAGTCATCATAATCTGGCCAGAATAATGTTTTATTTTATACTATTTCACATCTTTGATTTACATATTCATGAAGCAGTTGAGCCAATGACATTGGATCATAATATCTCTAAATAGATTTTAGGGTTAAATGCACTATTTCACAATAAGAACCTCCCTGTCAAGGGGAAAGTCCCCTTAGGAAGTTGGCTTTGCTGTTACCAAAGACAGAAGATGGGAAAAAAATAGAAAAGTAAGAAGAAAAGCTCCTTAAAATGTGTAAGCCTTTGCACAAACTTGGTCTACAGCAGCACCCACTTTGTTGAGATGATGTTTTAGATTCTAATCTTAATCCCTCAAACACTTCCTTATGAGGGGTCATCCTGAAGAAGAAAACTAATATGGAAGGTTAAAGAAAGAAAAAATAAAAGATTATTTAGTATTTTTCCATGATAGTGAATTAATAGCTATTCTTTATTATGTGCTAGGGAAAATTGAAAATTGAAATAGTTTTCTATAAGTAAAGTTATTCCAGAAGCTGCCTGACAATCTGAGACAAATGAACCTTAATTGTGGTAATAATATATGAGATAAGTCTGAATTTGAATAATCTATTAATTATTACTCAAATGGATTGTTTGGATAGACAAAGTCAACAAAATTCAAATCAACAAATAAATTGAAATATGAAACTCTTTTGAAATCTAGTTAAAATTCTGAACTGTATTGGGCATTTAAGATGAACTGATTTATCTTATAAAATAGAATGATTTATGAGAAAGTGCCTAGCTCTAAACTTACACATAACAAGTATGCCTTACATGTTGTGTTACTTTATTTTGATCCATCATTTCAAAATAAGAACTGGTCCTTATAAAATTAACAGTAACTACCTCACAGATTTCTCATGATACTAATAAATATTGCAAGAAAAGTAATTCCTCCATGCCTATGCCTAAGAAACAGTTCATGTTAGATCATATTATCCCCATTTTACTGGTAGGAAACTCATAATTTGAGTTTGAACATATAACAGATGGTGGATCTGGGATTTTAACACAGAACCTCTGGCTCCCACACAAGTCCTTTCCACTGGTCTAAAAGCCAAACAGGTGGGAATGTTTCATTTCTATAGTCTCCACCCACTTCTGAAGTTTAAATCCCTCTGATTCCTTATTCATGTATGAACTTATGAACAAGGCCCCCCGGTGAAGGAGACAGCAAATGATTTAGAATCACAAGGTAATAGCCCCATCACTTATGTATACAAATTGGCAACAATGTAGGTAAGGAGTAGAAACAATATGATAAATATAAGCCAGAGTCTTAAGGTTTTATCTGCCAATTGTTTCAATAATGTGAAACAAATTGATCAAGTTCAGCTTTCCAAGGTATATGTTTCCAATTTATAAGACTTTATTGCAAACTGGAGGGATTCATATATAGCTTACCTGTTCATGTCACAGAATTATGATGAAATTCAAATTAGAAATTGTGGAGACATTCCTTACGATAAAGTGTCCTTATAAATTGTAATTATTCTTTCATTTAAAAACCTAGATGCCTTAGTCACAGAGAGCTTTTCTCTGAGTCATCCAGATAATTACTTGAACTTTTGACTACATTTTAAATAATTAGACCCCACTTTGAAGGATATTTTTTTTCTTCACTTGAACCTTTAACAGAAACATATCAGTTATATAGCTTATATAATTATATGTTTTTTAAATAGATGAATAAAAATATAGTGGGGTACATTGTGAGAATTATCAAATAGCCTGGTTTTCATGCATTCCACTTAGAATGACCTAAATAATTTACAGTGTTCAATAAAACTAACAATTATACAAATCTATGTTAATGGCTGTATGCTTTCATTAAAACAACCATTTTTATTATGTTCCTAAGGTTTAATTATTCATAAAATATATCTGAACCATGAAATCCATACCCAGCTCCAAGTTTTCACCCAGAAAACTTGAATATAAAACATACCAAATAAAATTATTCGTTAGTCAGCAAACATCTATTAAAAAGTAATACTTAGAAATAGATGAGCAACTAGTGGTCAGTTTAGAGTAAGGTCAAAGCAGAAGAGACAAAGAAATGAAATGAGTAAGAACATGGACAACATTCTCTAAAGAGCTTGGTTCAAAGCAAGTGTCTTCTAATTAACTGAATGTTTGGGAACAATCTTTTAAAATTATTGAAGCCTTAATTTTCACTTCTGTAAAATGGTTATAATTTGAATGTAGTCGATATGGTTTTTGAGAGAATCAGATAAGACAATACATGTAAAAACATTTATGCACTAAGAAACAAAAAGTTTGCAATGACTGTCAAGAACAAGTCCCTAGAACCATTGACACTGAGGAGAAATGCCAACATTTTTACACCTTGTTCTTACCTAACCACCAACATGGCTAAGTGCTTTCACTCATCTTTTAATTGATTTAAAAATGCTAAATATTTTGTTTGATTACATTGTAGATGTAATTTTTAAGTGCACAATGCTTTTAACTGAACTTTTTTTTTTTTAGAATTTTATCCTGTCACTATTTTATTTTTTTTATTTGTAAAATGATATATAAATACATATGCATATTTGTGCATTTGTTTACATAAATGTTATTTGTTATATATATATATATATATACACATTTTATAAAGGTGCCTAGATTACCTAAATATTACTCAGAAACTACAGGGATTCCCATGCTCCCCACCGCCCACACCCCCAAAAACATCCCACACAACCATTCCCCATCCGTGTGGTACTACAACCGCAATGGATATACACATCCTGGGGCCTTGCCACCGAGCATAGACCACAGTTCACATCACAGACCACACTCTCTTCCACCCAGTTCTGCATGGTATATTCTGATGGAAAATGGCCTACATTCGTCGCTGCTTTGCCATTCAGGACAACCCCCAAAGTCCCAAAAAAGCCCGCGTATTTCAACTGCCCCTCCTCTCCCTGCCCCAAAAATGTCCAGTGGCCACCGGCTCCACCTCACTGTTACAATTTCTTCCATTGCTTGAATCACAATATGTCTACAACAGAACACCACCAAGTCCACTCTAGTCCACAGCTCCTCCCCCCCTCCTGAGGGGACTTGGAAGGTGATGTCCACTCCACCTCCAAGTGAGAGAGGGCTTATATTCCATGGATATAGTGAATGGGATTATCTTGCCTTCAGCTGCAGGCCCTCTCCATTCCCTGGGATGGCTGTTGCCCATCGTCGTCTCCTCGCCAGGTTACTTGGATGAGTCCTTTGAGCAAGGGAGCAGCAACCATCCCCAGAGTGTAGAGGCAGTGTCTGGCAAAAGAGGATGGCCCACTGATGGGTTCTTGTTATTGAGGACTAGCCTTATGAGTATTTGCTCTTCTAATTGAAACTTAGCCTACTGTTATGGGGT